>JAILXH010250688.1:0-12483 GCA_023558415.1 Piaractus mesopotamicus
TATATATATATATATACAGATCCAGAAACACTGCCACCTTCTCTGGGTCTGAGCTCATTTAAGATGGACTGAGGCCAGAATCCATTATGAAAAAGCCAGCATCCATTAGGGCACAGCGATGCATTAGTGCACATGGCATGGGTGACTTGCACATCTGTGAAGGCAACATTAATGCCAAACAATATATACAGGTTTTGGCAACATATGCTGTCATCCAGATCCAGATTTATCAGACAAGGCCTTGGTCAAACCACATTCTGCATGTATTACAACAGCATATCTCTATAGTAAAAAGCCTGCAGTCCAGACTGTCAACAACTGAAAACATATGGTGTATTATGAAACGAAAAATATGACAAAGGAGAACCCGAACTGTTGAGCTGCTGAAATTCTATATCAAACAAGAATGGAAAAATATTTTACTTTCAAAACTACAGCAATTAATGTTCTCAGTTCCCAACACACAGTGTTGTTAAAAGAAGAGGTGATGCAACACAGTGGTAAACACACCCCATCCCAACTTTTTTTGAAACGGCATCAAATTTGAAATGGATTTATTTTTTACAAAACAATAAAATGTCTCCATTTCAACATTTAGTATGTTGTTTTTGTATTATTTTTCAATTAAATATAGAGTTCACATGATTTGCATTTCATTGCATTATATTTTTATTTACATTTTAAACAGCATCTCAATTTTTTATGGAAATTAAGTTATATGTACACTGACCAGCAACTTCATTAAGTACATCTGTCTTGTATTTAAACTCATTGTCTATTTTATCATATACTGAGAATGATCCACCATTCAAATAATACCTGTGCTGTGGTGGTCCTGTGGGGGTCCTGACCATTTAAGAACAGGGTGAAAGGGGGCAGAGAAATAGATGGACTACAGTCTGTAATTGTAGAACTACTCTTGTAGAAGTGCTCTTATATAGTAAGAATAACTGATAAAATGAACAAGTGTAGAAACAAGGAGGTGTACCTAATGAAGTTCCTGGTCAGACTATATTTTAGTATAGTGTCTGAATATTTTATTCCCATTTTAATTTAGTTTTTTAAATGTATCTTTATTTATGCCTATCAATACATTCTTCACATTTTGAAGTACAAAGCCAAAAAGCATTATGTGAGTATATTTGACATGGATTTATGGATTGAAGCTATACTAAATAACAAAAATCCCCTCGCTGTAAAGTAATTGGCATGCCTGAAAAGTTCCCCGTTACGTAAGGTAAAACATTACCTCTTGCAAGAACAAAACAGTTCTCAAAAACAGTTAGCTAACAATAGAGTTTCACTAGCTAACTTCTATTTGCTTGTGTTATCAGTTGTACTCCAGATGTTAAAAGGTCGGGGATTAGAGTAATTAGAGGATGGGTTTTAGAGGTGGTGTACAACCACAATCCAGCAGCTACAGCTTAACAAGTTATCTCCAGATTTGTATTCTCGTTATGAGATAATGTCTCTGCGAGACTAACCTTCACATCATGTGAACATTTCATGATGAATGGACCAATAGGAACAGTCTAACATTACATTAAAGTAAAGAACGTTTTTCTCCTTCTTATTACGATAAGTAGAGCACTTTGGTAATGGCAGTATCAGAGACACTTAAGAATCTGTACTGACTCTCTGCAGGTGGGAGAGGTATTAGAACACAAAAATGCCCCAGGGCTTACGCCACGCCCCCCGTGCCCGCCTCCCTAACATGACCTCAATTCACTGGCAGAGCCACTGCCTTCTTATTGGGTCGCTGTAGGTCCGATGACACATTTTCTCTTCATTCTTTTGCAGTAAATTGAATTTTAAAATACAATCTTCCCTCCGTTCGATATTGATGCAATGTGTGTCTTTTTTTCCCCAATTTTTTTTTCCTCCCTCTGCCCTGCAGTTGCCATAGGGGGATGGGGCTGTCACAGAGGGTTGGATGGAAGACTGCTGGCCACTTCAGTTTCTGTGTGCATAGTGCCTTCATACGTATACAATATACGGTATGTACCTTCATGGCGGATTCTACTTAACCCCTACTGTTCCTGAGGTCAAGCTGTAAATTCACCTTTAAAAGGGCACTGCTTTGGCAGGGCCTATGGGATTTCTGTCTGCAGGGTAAGCCCGCCTCTATTTCATCCTGTGCAGGATGTCACTTCTAACAGGCATTTTTTCCCACCGAGCTGCTGCTGGCCAGAGTTATTTGCGGCTGTGTGATTGACTCATGAATCTGTGAGATGGGAACGGACCATGCGGGCAGCTCCTCCTCTCACTCCATCAATCAAAGACAGCACAGCCCTGCGCATTCTGTGGGCTTTCACTTTAACACACACACACATGGAGAATACTCATTGCAACATGCCTGAGTAATGGCATATATGAATGATTAGCTTAGTCATTAATGACTCATCGAGGATTTGGACAGCAATATAGGGGGAACACAATTCATCCGATTTAATGCACTGTTCATTTGCAATCTTAAAAATAAAAGTGTTAATTAGGCTCTATGGAGCAATGCCATTGAAGAACCACTTTTGGTTCCTTGACGAGCCCTTAGGTCAGTGGTCATCAAGTCTGGTCCTGGAGATGTACCTTTCTGCAAAGTCTATTTCCAATTTACAATCCTCCACACTTGCTTTTATCTGTTTAATCTCAACATGGCCATCTTTGTGGAGCACTCATTCCATTTTTTTTTTATTTATTTGGTTATTACTTAAGATGATTCTGCTGGTGGAATGGCCACTAGGGGGCTTTTAGAAAGAGCTTAAAAAACTCCCCTAAAACAACTCAATTGAAATGTTCTTTAGTGGTTTTGCAATGGAGGTGCTCCAAAGAAGCTTTTTTTCTTCAGAGTTTACTATGGAGAAAAATACAGTGAAATGCACAAATGAGCAAGGTCAGCCATTGTATTTGTGTGCATCATTATCCTGCCATAATTTTTTCATGATAAGTTCATGTTAGAGGAAAATTGAGGCTCTGGGGTTCTGCTCGGCATCACTTTGCTGAGTCGCCTGCTTTTGCAGAAAGCCTGGCGTCTAGTCGTGCTGTCATTCGCCAGCGCCTTAAGTAAGAAATAAGTGCCCTGTTAAGACTTGCTTTACAGGCATGCCTGTCTGTTGGGGAATAAATCATTTATCGAAATTGGACAAAAACTGCACTAGACCGCTGCATTAAAGAGGCTATACCATCCAACAGTTCTTAACCAGACCAGCATTTCAGCACTTAGGGTGTCTGAGTAGGCGCTGTCTGAGATGGGCCACAGGACAGATATTGTCACCCCTGGTGTGACAGTGCTGCAGCCACCATCACCAAAGCTAGTAGCATGTGTTGCCAAAAAGCTCACTCTCTCATAAAATAATACAAAAAAAAATCACTCTCCAGCTCACTCTCTCATACATAACAAAAGCAACGTCCAGCCATTAGCAATGTTACTAATTCAGTCAGAAACAGAGACTTTGGCAAAAAAAAAAAAAGCTTGAATATAAAGCTTTAAAAGCGCTAGTGCTCTGCGCTCTGGTCCTCTATCACTGGGTTGTGTTTTTGTAGTTGAGCCACACCTGGACTTGAATGCCAATGTGTGTGCTGTGCGAGAGAGCCACGCACTGAATGAGGGGCATACAGATGAGCCTGCCTCTTAACAACCACTGATAATGATGAAGAATGGTCTGCTTCACAGGGTCATAAAAGCACAAGGAGCTTTAGAGCCACTGATAGCAGCTCCAGGCAACCATTCTATCCCCTGCTGTCCATTTCTCTTCCTCGCCATCATACTTTTGCATGCGGGTTATAATGAGTCAACAGGAAAACTAGATCTAAATTAAAGAGGGAAAAAATGACTGCAGATACAATGAGGCAGATCATCAGGCTTGGTGGAGCGGAGCCATATTGTGATTTATTGGGAGGCAGCATGTGTAACATCACACGATTTTGTCAAAGCATTGAGGATGGCTAGATTGGAGAAGGTTATCCAGAGAGAGGCAAATATTGATTTCCATTATACATTTGAAGCTCGAGGTAAAAGCAAACCGTGTTCGCTCAAACAAAGGATCACTGAAACACCAGTCTTTCTGCCTTTTAAAACGTGGTTTGCAGCCCAGCTGTTCTCTTCTGTGAACCTCTACCATACAGGAAGACGCACACCAAATACACAAAACCCTGAACTATTTGCATGAACGTTTAGCATTTTATTCAAGTTTGCTGGTCTGTGCCCAAGGGACTCAATCACTAAGCTCAGCGCTGAATCCACTCCTCTGAATCGGCGCGTTCGGCTAAGCTGAGACATACATAGCAACATCAAGGTCATCACGGATGGAACTCTCCCTACATTATTAATATGGGGGGGGGGATAAAAAAGAAAGAAAAAGATGCAGGCTATGCATTGAAATCAAGCCTTGGATGTCCTTAACCTTCAAGCAAAGCAGCCTTTACCTTGCGATCAACTGACAAGATGAGAGGAGGAGAAAGAGACTCAAGAACGAATTGAACGTTCAAGACCGTTTTTAGCCTGATGCAAGAGCATATTCATCACCACAACCGATCTACCTCCCAGTCTGGTGATTGCATTAATTAAATACTCGTGGCAAAAAAGCCCTGATTTCATGCGTCAGGGTCGTTTTTGTTCCTTTTCATAATGTCATCTCATTACTGGAATTCCTTGTGATAATTTGCATATAAATTATTACATTTGTAAGTCCTCCACTTCACTTGCTTGACTTCACGCACACAGGAGCTCAAGTTTTCACTGATGACATGAATTTATTTAAGTCCACCATAATTGCGCAAGCCATGTTTAGTTAGTTAGTTAGTTAATCAGTTGGCCAGTCATTCTGTTAGCGCTGTGGCCTCAGCAACATAATTGCTCTTTAAAACCTGATGGCTCAGAATATGAATTCACTCATTACTGTTTTGTCTGAGCTGGAACGATTTGTAAACCACAAAATGTGTCCATGATCTTGAATTTCACTAGCAGTTCTGAGATCATACTACAAAAAAATGAAAGCTCTTAGAACCTCCTGATGTTCCCTGACTTTGATATGTATGGAAGAGATACAGCCACAGAGGAGATGCTGCTTGCACAACACACTTTTGATGTGTATATTATTCCATCAGTACACAAGGTTTCATATCTTCACATCTGAGGCAAGAGTTCTTCGCTAATTGACCAGTTAATAGACTTTAGCTTATATTATGTCCCATATGGTGTCCCCACAGACAGCATCTTCACGCTGCTCCACTTCCATACTGTTTATTTTTGGTGAGAAGCATCCTGGAAAAAGGATTTTCAATAAGATGCTGCTTTTTTCAGTGAATCTAAAAAACAGCATCCCACTGTTGGAAGAAACAAAAAAGTTTTTAAAAAGGCAAAGTGAAAGATTACAATAAAGACATAAAAAATAAAGAGGGAAGAGGACTGCCTTTCAACTTTCAGATATCTTTTTCCTTCAGCTTAAATCTCCTTCGCCTCTTTTTTTTTTATTATTTTCCTTTTTAGCTTATTTTCTTGGCCATTTCTACAGCTCTCTTTCTTCTCTTCCTTTTTGCTTCTGTCCTTGTTTGATATTTATATACACGCTTCTGTTCAAACCCCTGTTTTCTCTGCAGGCAAGAGCAAGAGGGCACCATTCTGGCGTGCTGTGCATTGCTTACCTACATTGTAAACAACTGCTGTATTTTGAAGCAAATACACGTCATGTTCAAGGCTTTGTAGACACCTGATCATCCGATCTTCTGAAATTAAGAGTGTTAATAGGGAGTTTTTTTCCCACTTTTGCTGCAGTAAAACCCTTTACTTTTCTGGGAAGGCTTAATACCAGATGTACAGAACATTGCTGTGAGATTTGATTGCATTCAGTCACAAGAGCATTTTGGCGAGGTCAGGAACTGATTAGTTCTGGATCACAAATACAACTCTAAATTATCCCAAATGTATTGGATGGAGCTCCATCACTCCAGACTATGCCCAATACTGGAGGGGGGGTTATACCCATCTGATCAATGCTTGGTATTGGTCATGGTAACTTTAGCATGCCTCAGTGCGTCCTATTCTATTGACAATGCTGCCCTATGGAGATTAAACATGCTGTGTGCAGTTGAACACCTGAGTCTGCAAAGAGGGCACCTTAAAGTCACTGAATTTACTCATTAAACAGGGTGCCTGGATACCTTTGGACATTTAATGTATTTACAATAACATACTGTTTTTTAAACTACTGTTTATTTTACAGTAAATGCCTGTAAACTATCATAACTCCCCAAAGAACCTGTAAATGTAAATGGGAAATTCATGCTCAGATTTAATTAAAAAGTGTTTAACTTGTATGTAACCTTTAAATGCTTTAGGCATAATAGGACATTGAGATAATAACCATGAAGCACATTTTGTTTTTGGCTTTGATGGTATATATATTGAACATGGAGTCACCAAATCAGTAGGTTGTTTGGTGAGTAGTGCTATAGTTATGTATAAAGTGTACCTTATATCTTTATGTGTCTGGGTTAAGTCCCAGGGTATTGGGCCCTTATGTACAGTAATATGCAAAAGCTTCAATACCCCTTGTCAAATTACACGTTTTGTTGATTTTCTATGTGAAAAGAAGTAAACGCATCTTAAACAAACGTACATATTTACATATTTTAATTTTTCTGCCATTTTAGTGCAGAATATTTATTTATTTTACGTATTGGAAAAATAAAACATAACATAAAATCTAAAATGCACCATAACTCTTGCACAGGCCACAATTTATTTTTGGTTTAATTTTTATGTTAAAAACAGGAAATAAACAGGTATCATGCATCAAAATGTGCAGAAGTTTGTTCTCTATAAAACATGTCCATTTATTTACACTTACAAATCAAAATGTAATTTGACCAGAGGTGCCTAAACTTTTGCACATGTCTGTACATGCACTAGTTGCACCATGGCAGTAAACATCACCGGTAGTTGTGTACTTGTGAACTGACTTTCATAGCATGTGTACAGTGGGTAGTACTGTCGCCTCACAGCAAGAAGGGCCTGCCTTTGATTCCCGGCCAGGCCACCAGGGTCCTTTCTGCGTGGAGTTTGCATGTTCTCCCAGTGTCTGTTTCCTCCGGGTACTCCGGTTTCCTCCCACAGTCCAAAGACATGCAGTCAGGCCAGTTGTATATGCTACATTTCCCCTAGATGTGAATGTGTGTGTGATTGTGTGTGTGGATGTATTTGTCTGTCTGTCTGCCCTGCAATGGACTGGCGACCTGTCCAGGGTGTATCCTGCCGTCCGCCCAATGACAGATGGGATCCAGCACACCCCGCAACCCAGAAGGATAAGCCGTTCAGAAGGTATGTGTGTGTGTGTGTGTGTGTGTTTTAGCTGTAAAACCAGAACTACTGTAGATATACAGAAGCACACTATATAAACTTATGTAAAATTACAGTAAAATGACCAGTACACAGTCATGTAAAGAACTAAGTACACCCCATGAAAAGTTTAGCCTTTTTAACATATTTGGAAATACAGATATCAAGTCTTATATCACTAAAATTGATATAATTTAACAAGTGACACATCACTACTTCAAACATGTCAAACTGAAATTGGATGCATTCAATCAGGTGCTAATGAGAATATCTGGGAGAAACCTGTCTTATTTATTGCCTAGTTCAAAAGAGCTCTTTGAGGCCTTCAGAAAGAAAGTTGCAGAAGCCTATCTGTCTGGACAGGGATTTAAGAAGATATCCAAAATATTGGAAATCAATCATTCCACTGTTTGAAAGATCATCTACAAGTGGAGGAGATTGAAAGCCACTGCCAACTTGTACAGACCAGGCCGCCCAAGCAAATTTAACCTGAGAGTAGATTGTAAGATGCCAAAAGAAGCCTCCAAGAACCTTAAAATTTCATCACAGGATCTGCAAGTAGCTCTTGCCACTGTTGATGTAAAACTGCATGCATTTACCATTAGAAAAAGACAACACAAATTACACAAATTAGCTACTTGGGAGGTGCCCCAGGGAGGAAGCATTTGCTGTCTAAAAAGAACATCAGGGCAAGACTAAAGTTTGCTAATCAATATCTAGGCAAGGACCAAGACTCCTGGAACAATGTGCTATGGACAAACATAGAGTTGTTTGGCAACAGTACAGAAGCATGGCGAAAACCAAAGACAGCACTTGATCAGAAGAATGGTTTGAGGCTGCTTTTTTGCCTCAGGGCCCGGCCAACTTGCAATCATACAATTGATTATGAATTTTCTTTCTTACTAGAGGGTGCTTGAGGAGAATGGGAGACCGTCTTTAAAAAAGCTGAAGCTGAAGAAGTGAACCTTCCAACAAGATAATGATCCCAAATATAATAAAATTTAGTGATTTTCTACAGTGAATACATACAAAAATTTCCAAGGGGAAGATGAAAATATGTTGACATTAATTGCAGTTGCTTTTTATGTTGAGATAAAGTCAATTTATCCTGATTCTAGTCTCTTTGACTGAATGGGAAGTTGAGCATAATCAATTCATAATCATTCAGTTTATTTTTCTGAATGTAGTAAGCTTTTACAGCCTAACAACAGAGACAGTAGAAACATCAGGTGTTTCTTCCCACCACCACAATTCACTAAGCAAATCTAACAGGTAGCTCAGTCCTCTGCAGTTTGAGGGTGGACAGGTTTGCCTGCCCTCTTTACTCTCTATCACAGCCTTGGTCTTCCTTTCATGGGAATGTAAAGTTATCTCAAAGAGGGGCTTTACATAGAATTCCAACATAAGCAGGCAGGATGGGAAGGTTATTTTTAAAAATAAATCTCTTACTGATTACTGATTACACCATTTAAACCTCAGTCATTGATGTTTTCCAAGTAGTTTAATTACGCTGGAATAAATTCTGTTTTTTCCAAGGCTATTTATTATAATTGCACTATATGGAGAGTCGCACAAAAAAAAAAAAAACCTCATCCCATGCTGGCTTTGTGCGCCTCACTTAATGTCATTGCCGAGCTTGTGGCACACTGCAGATGTCGATGAGGTGGAGGAGGAGTACGGTAGGTTATTTTGTGGAAGAGAAAGAGAAAGCATGGTGGTCAGAACAGAGTGCTCACAGTCAGCAACTGGATCTTCCTGCCACTCAGCATTCGCTCTCCGCGGGACGACGACACAGACTGCCTTGTATATTCACAGGAGGGTCCACAGGGAAGAGACAGGGGAGACAGGAGACAGCGATTTGGTTCACTGGCAAAGTAGAATTCCAGAGCTTAATGGCCCTGTGTAAAGAACGGGCTGCCATTCAGCAGACAAGCGGAGCATTGGAGAAAGGAGGGGGGATGCAGGAGATGGAGAAGAAGGGGGGAGAAAGAGCTCGTACACACCGGGCACCATGAGCAGAATACAGATTGTTGAAGGTGGGTAAAAGACCATTAAACGGCCACTAATGCAGGAAACAACACTAGACAAACTTTTTTCCTTTTTTTTTTTACAGCACAGATTATGCAGTTCAAAGTCATAACAATCCATAAAGCTTGACATAAACGGCTAATTATTGTCCTCTGTAGATTAGAGGCAATGCACGGAAGCTATAGAGTGAAACTAACAGTGCAGCAAAATGCCCACCTGGATATCTGACATCAGTCTTCACTGGTTCAGAGGCTTTAGTAGAGGTAGGATGCTGCAGTGCATTTCTGCCACATATGCACATGAAAAAGAGGGAGAGAGAGAGAGAGAGAGAGAAGTGAGTCGCCTCAGTGAATACAAGTGTGGAGTACTCTCTGCCAGCCCCTTCTCCCATGGGATTGGTCACGCTTCTCTGAGGGTGATTGACATAAACCAACTCGAGAGACACTGTGTCCACAGTAGCATATCTGACATTCTAACTGAATGTACAAAGAGTACTTTGCCCCCTGAAAGAACTCCCTCCATCCCCAACACACATCTCTCATACTGGCTAATGGATCAGGATGCATTTACACTCTTAAAAATAAATGGTTATTGGCTTTGACAGACCAATTTAAAAAAGATGGTTCTACAAGGGTTCTTTAGCAAAGAAAACACTCAAAGAAGCCTTTGCATGATTAAGCATTGTTTTCATGGTGAAATGGTTATTCAGATTAATGGAAAATGTGTTGTATATGGTGCTTTATAGAACTATATAGCACCAGAAAGGGTTCTCCTGTTGTTACAAGCTTGACAGCACAACAATAGCAGTACGCCTTTTGGTGCTTTATAGAACCCTTTTCGAAAAGATTCAATGTAGAACCATATACAACACATTCTCCATCAATCTGAAGAACGCTTTCATGATGCAAAGAACCCTTTAATCATGCAAAGGGTTTTTTGAGTGTTCATGGTTTATAGAAATATTTTCTTTACCAAAGGATCTTTGAAGAAACATCTTTTCTAAACATGCACAGGGCTGTGCGAAAAAAGCCAGAGACCACAATTCATTTATTTCCATTTCAGTCAAAATGGCCATTAAGTACATGTCATTCAATTTTCAATGTCAGGAAATAAAGCAGAAAACATATATTTAACGGAACAGAGAAAATATGATACCAAGTTTTTCAGCATATGGTGTGTCCACCCTTAACCTTTATTACAGCTTCTTTTTGGGACACCTGCTTTCAGTTTTTTTCAAAAATATCTGCAGGGATATTTTTCCACACCTCCAAAGTTCAGTCTTAGAAGTTGGTTGTTAGAAGTCCCAAGTCATAGTAATGTTGGGATCTGGACTCTGGGGTGTTCAGTCCATTGTTCTGAGAACTCCGGCAGGTTCTTTTTTTGTTCTTTCCTTTTCGCGGTAACAGTTTTTCGACAGCTACACATCTTTTCTGACTCATTGCGTTGAGTTGTTCTCAGTGGAAGGGGTAAAACCTGTGGAATTTTTCAGATCTGAAGCAGGAGTGGAGCTCTCAAAGATGAAAGCTTTAAGTACTATTTATCTTGTGGTGACAGTTTTGGTGGTCTATCAGATCTTGCATGGCTGTTTGGAGACCCATTTTCTTTAGGTCTTTTAACAATTCTTTGAACTTTTTTTTGCAAGTTTTGGAAACTCGTTTTTCACTTATGTTCTTTTGACTTCCCCATTCCTTATGCAAATGGATTATCTTATATCTAATCTTCTCTGAAATATCTCATTAAAAATGAATATTATTTTACATTAATTGAATGAAATATGGTCTCTGACCTTTGCAGAGGAAAACCTTTAATTGGTATACAACCTTTTCATTATATTGAGTTTTTTTAATTTTGTTTCAAGATTTTTCTTTTACTTAGTTCAGTGTGAACTGCCATGTCAGTAAGAATGCTATCATATTTTGTGGAAAAGGAGCTTTGGAATTTTTAAGTATGGAGGCACTCGAATGAGCATCTACTTGTGTTCCCTATGACTCAAATCAAGCCAATATTGTCCTAGGCTTGTGGAGCCAGACATGATCTCATACCTAGAATACACATCACACCCATGAGAAATGTAGGGCTAAATGTGGGTGAGATTGCAGACTTATTAGGGTGGAAATAAAGTGACAGTGAAATTTTGAAACCGATCCAGTGCCTTGTGAAAGTGGAGTTTAAAGAAGAGGGTAAATGTGTGCTCGTGTCTGACAGACAACATGTCTGTCGTTAGCCCCATGATTGTAGCATATCAGTGAAAAATCCCATTAAAAAATTCAATTAAGCATGTCGATGTCTGCAGCATGTGCGGAGAACACATTATATCCAGTAAAATTAAGCCTGACCTCTTGCAACAGAAAAAAAATGTTCAGTTAAACTAGACTTTGCATTAGCTTTATAAAAGATTACTGGGCAAGTAATAAAAGTTGACACTGGGTTACCAGCAGCTGTATATGGCCTCTGTCATTCACAGTTGTGACGATTCATCTGGGGTAAAAGCAATGTGGAAAGAACAGGCAGATGTTTGAGAAAAGACAAGCTCTCAAATTTGCATTTAAGCAAAACGATGAGCCACCATTAAAAAACATGTAAAAAGGACACCTGTTATTTCCAGCAAACAACACTAATGTTAAAAAATACATAAATACATGTACTCACACTCACTGTAAAAATGAGGTCTGCTCAACTTAAGATGATATAGTAACTGATTACATGGCTTTTCTTGAGTTGACTCAACATGAGGACACCAGAGTTCACCCAACTCAAACTTCTTAGGTGAGTCAAAAAGTCTCCCAGCTACTGTTTCTAGGTCTGCATCTCAGTTAGATAAACAAAACTGAATTTACATTTTTTACTCTATTTTCCCTCTAGCTGGCACTCCTTCTATCACACAGTCCCATCTGGCATATTTGCCTCTTGGACTTTCAGATATGGACAGCTATGGTATTGCTGGGATTCAAACTCACAATCTCCTGATGTTGGGATGAATTATTAGAGAGGTGCAACACAACAGACTATGCTATGCTTGAAAGTTAAAACAACAAATATCTTCTCCGGTGTATTAAACATTTGTAGGCACAAACTGTTGCTTCAAGTGTTCCTGAGTGGTGCAGTGGACTAAGCCTTCACCC
>JAILXH010250724.1:1546-18291 GCA_023558415.1 Piaractus mesopotamicus
CGAATGGATGTCCATCATAATGAAAGTGTTTATGTACCAGTCCTGCTGTTATATGTTATATGACAACTGTCGCCACATTAAGGTAATGGTCCTAATAAGATAATGGAGTTCCACTCTTTCATATATCTTCTGTACGCACTCAGGTCTGCCTCAGCGTGCTTTGTGTCAGGTTTTGCCTCTCTTAGTCCATTACTCTGCCCTTGTCCTCTTGCTTTCCCCCTCTGTACGGAGCCTGTGGAGATATGCTGCTGTCAGCCAGGCTTCAAGCTCCATTTAACATCACTAACAGCCTGCATACATTACACACAGCTCCCCTTATTACTGACACATTGCTGCTGCGCCCCTGCCGGAGCGCTCACCTCTCCTCTGCTCCCTCGCTCAAAGTGACGTGTGTCAGGAGAGAGCGGTTGTATGCTTTATACGCTGCACTGAATAAACTTACAGGAACTTTTGCTGTAATTTACTGCAGTCATATTTCACACTCAGGCTGCCATGCATTAAACGCAGTGCGTGCGACTGGGACAGAGAACCAGCACTTGTCTTTTATAGAGGCGAGGTTAAGAGACCGAAACATCTTAAAGAAGGTAATTGCTGTGAATTGCTGATGTATATGAAGGATAATTTTATTATAAAGCTATCAAAAGGCCAAGCTAATTCATAATCAGTTACTATATTATCTGGTTAACCCATACTAATTGTTAATGACAGTTTAAACAATTATTAAGCCGTTATTAAACTAGCAGTGAAGAGGCCGAGCGAGAAGCAAAAGGACCATTTGCCGAAGTCAAAAGCTCTCATAAATTCATAATCCCAGCTTGATGTGATGTATTGAACCTTCATAAATTCCTATACACATCACAGAAACCCGGCTCACTCATCCACAAACTAAATGAGAAAAATTACAGACTTTGCCAGTCCCCGTTAAAACCCCATTTACATTCTGTCAGCTCCTATTAAGGACGAAGATTGGGACAATGAGCAAAAATATGCATGGAGAAGAAATCCAGCCCCAGTCCATCACGGTAATTTCAACACTGCTTACCAAGCTGGCAGCCGATTTCTCCTCAGTCTGGACTTTCCTCCTTGCGAGCGCCACACTAAACACAAGCTGATAAGCACCCTGCCTGAAAACCTGCTTGAACATTATTATACAATTATGTGCATCCAGTAACAGTATCAGCCGTGGATTAGAGGCACTAAATGCTGAGCTATGAATAAATTACCCAGAGATTTTTGCATAAGCAGGAAAAACTTACAGGGAGGGGCATGTATGCTGCTAGTCTGTCTGTAGGTAACATAGTTTTATCAAGGGGACATGTTGGGTAATGTGTGTAAAATACTTGGAGATAATCCAAATCTTCCAAATTACTTATATAATACTGATATAATTACATGAACAGATGCTTCATGTGAAAATAAGTGTTTGTGTTGTGACGCATAGCTGTTTTTGTGCATGCTTTGAGTTTAGAGGCAATTAAACTCCAGTTAAAGATTTACCTGTCTATCAGCATGATCCCCCAATACTAAACTGTATTGACAAGGAAACGTTGTCTGCAATTCAAATAGAAATAATTAGAACTGCAGATCATTAATAAGATCCCATCGCTCTGTCATTGAAATGTCAGAATAAATAGCTGGGTCTCAGCTGTGCTTCTGAGCAAACTCTATTTTCTAGAATTGAAGGGAGAGATTAAAAGTGATGTATGTATAATTGTGAAAAATCTAAACCCTGGCCTCTTTTTATAGTGCAAATAACTGATTATGGGGAAACCAGGAGAGAACTCCGCAATTATAGATAATTGTGCTGCAATTATAAATTTGCATGACAAAACCGCTGCTTACATTAATACCTGACCAACAACTTTGCACCTGGAGTGAACACAAGCAGGGGAGAGCAGTCTGCCGCAGAGCAGTCTACCTTTCTTTTAAAGGTGTAGAGGGAAAAAAGCAACCCAAATAGGTGCTATTATCACAATATAGTTGATTGCAAAATATGGGATTCACTATCTCAAAAAGACAATTGCTTACACTTCTATGGAAGCTGGAGATTTGCTCCATGTGTATTGTGTTTCCCTCTCGAAAAGGCTCCTGCAGAGCTCCTGTAGAACTGCCCTTCAAGCAGCCATATTGTCCCACCATTAATCATCTGCAGCCAGTGTTATCATCTTCCCCAGAGGCCAGGAATGTGTTCTCACACTGCACTGAGACCTGCCTGTACCTAGCCTGTCCATTTCAGCCCCTACAGGCCCATCTGAAGCACAAACTCCAGCCAAAGTCACCATTCTTTAGGGAGACAGAGATTTCAGAGGACCAGGACAAGCTTCATTTAGGTTACACGCTGCGCAGTGACACTCAGGTAATGTTGAATTTAACAGAGACTTGAGTTCCAAAGCTTTAACCTCTCAAACTCAAAGGAACAGTGGGCTGTTCCTGACTTTTATTTGCCACCCTCAGAACAACATAACTTTACTGGAAACTTGGTCTCAAGCAATATAACACTCCTGTGCACTAAATTATCATCATAAAACTGGCAAATCTACCAAAATGTCCCAGGCAAAACAGCACGTTTTGTCAAGTGTTGCAATATAGTAGCAGCCTTACTTTCATGAAATGTCATTCCAATGCGCAGGAGTGTTAGCTTACATGTAGCAATGTTTGTATTTCAAGCACTTAATGATCTAGTAATTTAAAGTGCAGTTACATTCAGGAAAGAATGTACATAGGACAAAGCATATTGTTTGTTTATCAGACAGCACGACAGCTGTGATTTTTGAAAACATCAATTATCTTCCCATAGGCAAAAATGACTTAGACCAAAAGTAAGAACCTTTTGGAACAGGATACGGTTGCTAGTTGGAAAAAAAGTTTGAAAGGTTCACTTCTTCATGTCTTTAAAAATTATTAATACATTTTCTTTAAGGCTAGAAGGTAGTAAATGAGATATTCTAATGATGCATTTCACTTTGTTTAAGCAGGTATATTCTTGCTATAGTGCCGTTTGAGGATCAATGTACACGTTGCGTAAAAACTGTGCTCTGTGATTGGTCATTTTGTATATCAGATAAATGACTCAGTCTTGTCAAAGTAGGTGGTCCTTGGGCATGTTGAGTAATGAAACCTATCAGACTCTCTGGCACAGCCAGAAGACAACTGCTTTAGGTTTAAGATTAATAACTGACAAAAAAGGACAAGAGTTAAAGGAGTTAAGAAAAGAACATGAACACAACGCAAGAGAACACATCAGTGGGTAAGAACATTATTCATTCACTACGAGTAGGAAACAAGTGAACCAGGACAAAATCTTGTTTGCTAGCCCAAATGGAGAATCATGCTATGTTTTGGTATGCAATGAAGAAGTTATCATTCTGGAAGAATTTCTCATTGGTTTGGACAATTACAGGCATCAGATAGCAATATATAAAAGCTCGTAGCACTCGGGTACAAACAAGATGGCCCATTTCATAATAGAATTCATGCATTTAAAAATAAATAATGCTCTAATCAAGTTACAAAGCATCACTTTGTGTAGTGTTGTGTTTTTATGATAACCTTAAAATTGCAATTGTAATTTGTGGACATTTGACTACTGAGACCATACAAGACGGCACATTCGGATGCAGACTTTAAAAGGCTGTCAAAACAAGATTAGAAAAGGACTCACATGGAAGACAATGCTTCACTGACCATGAGTTATTCTGAGCTCCTGCTACCAAAACTGATTGATTTACATCCGTGACTCACCAGACACATGAATGTCACCTTTCCACATCAGTGGCCTTCACTATACAAAGCGACAGGAGCAAAAAAGGCAGCAGAGGTGAGAGAGAGGGAGGCTGTGTTGTGGGGAGATATGAACAACAAGAACAAACAGAGAAACTGACAAGATGACAGATTTAATGAACAGAATACACAAAATGCCACAGATGACACAGGTGATATTTGGGGATTTGTATTTGGAAATACATGGCGTGGCACATTCACTTCAAGTTTGGTTCTTGCATATGAAAATGGATGGAAAGAAAATAACATATTAAATAGCTTATTAGGTGAATGACTTCAAATGGTCAAATTGATTCAAATTGTTATTTTTTTAATTTAGATATTTTTTATTGCAGCAAAGGTAATTTTTCTCTCAATATATATCTGTTTTTTATTTTCTCAAAATACTTTGAAATGAACCTTTTTCCCTCCACAGATGTTCCTAATCATTGTTCTTGATCATCACACAGTCCTGCTGCAACATTTCTTTGTGTGGCCTTGGTTGTGTCCAGCCTGCTGAGTCGCTCCTCTGTGCTTTATAATCCAACATGGCTGACAGCTGACCGCTGATGCTAACAATAGCATGACAGCACGACAGCCAGCACTAAAGAGCATTGAATGATAAATTACCCTTTTCAGCTGCTCCAACCAACAGCCCTTTAGGTCAACCAAACAGCTTGACGTGACATTTTTCCTGTACTGTATATGCAAAGTGGTGCCAATCAATTAACAGCTTCGCTCTCCTCCCTCGACTGCCCATTAGAATGGTCAGAAATTGATTGTGAAGTGGAAAATCAACACAAAAGTTGCCAGGAGTTGAGATTCATGGCAACAAATTCAGTACTTTTATATTGTTTTTTTTGCAATAGACAGTGTCAAAAGGGAGCTTTACAGAAATCCAGGTTCAAGATCCCTAATGAGCAAATCTATTTTGACAGTGATAAAAGAAAAAAAAACAATTAACACACAAAAAATGATAATAAAAGACTCAAAAAGGGGACCCCATCCTATGGGCTGCACTGGATAATGGAATTGTGATGTGAAATTTATAACAGAAAGACTAACAGAAAGGCACTCGGACCATGCAGAGAAAAGATGTGTGAAATAAGCCAGTGACTGATATTAAAGGTCTACCAAAGATCTGCCGGACTACTGAGTGTGTAAGATATACACAGGATGTTAGATATGAGAGCTTGGCAGATAAGAAGTTCAATATGAGCATAAGGCAGCTTTAGAACATCAAGAAATCATGACAGTTAATGAAAACAGTCTGTATCAGTGACTTTGCTAAAGTCTCAGATTTTTCTCAGATTACAGCCAACAGCCTCACGCAAGAGCTCTGTAAATACAGAGGGATGTTTTGACATTCAGTGTTTGCGATTTATGTTTTTATTGGAACCTTTTTAATGTATTCAGTGCTAATGTCCATGCTGTTAATAAAGCAGTGCTGTTTTTAGAAAGATCTTATGTAGATTTTTTATCAAAGTTGTTTGTAAAGGTAATGTATTTATTTAGAATTTCTTTAGGGGAGGGGGGGACTCATCCTTCCAATAGCTATGTTCTATATTTGGATATCACCCAGACCTTTAACTTTTCCTGATGTACACTGCCAGCCCAAATGTTCAGTTTCTAAACACTTTTCTGGACACTTTGTAGTTGTTTCACTATTTGGAAACAAATTGGTGAAAGCTGGGGAGAGACTGTAACATCAAATTAGCACCAGAGTTAAAAAGGAAAACACTCACTTTGAAAATGAATCATGTGTTTTTTATATGATTTTGCAGCCTGTCTTTCTAGAATTTGTTTTCAAACAGAGTAAGTGCTCAGCTAAACACTGTGATGTGTTGAAAAAGAGTTTTTAGAAATGTTTTTAGAATCTAAACACTTGGATTTAGAGTATATGGAACTACCTCTGGGAAAAATTCTTAAAGAAAAGTTATCAAAGGTCTTAAAAGATTTATAACAGCTCAGTCATTTTCTTTAAAGGGGTCATTTAATAGCATCACCTCTTATTTATAGCAATGTAAACCATTTTTGGCAAAACCATTTATGGGCAGATATATTGCTTCTGATTTACTTTTCTGCATCGTTGCAAACTCCACTTCAGCATTAAAAAGCAGCCGTTGCAATTTACTAAACAGCAGTGGTGGATCTAGAAATTTTTAACAGAGGTGGTAAAGGGGTGGCACATAGTTTTGGAAGAGTGTCATGTTCATGTGGTGCCCAGGTCTATTTAGAACTGATTTATATAGTGAACTGTCCATGCAACCTTTTGGACAAAGTTTAACTCAAATGCACCAAATTTATCACTGGGTCACATTTCCAAGTATGTCTAATAAGTTAGAAAACACTACATAAGTTGTATTACATATTAAACATGATATATCAGAACTACAGCCATTTTATTCAATAGCCCAGTCCTGCAATGTCATAACATGAGGCTATAGCCTCACAGCAGTGCAGTCATCATTATAATTATACCAGTGTTTCTGCCAGAGTAGATACTCAAACTCAACCAGCACTGGAGCACTTTAAAGCATGCGCTCACTCACAAAAGCTACAACTTTAGTGAAGACAACATGACAGTTCAAATTCAGACAGCTGAGATGTTGAGGAAAAACAACACAGCAAACTGAAAGCCTGATTAAAGCACACTGACATGGCAGGCCTGAAAATATTTTTATGGGCCATTTATATCTTACCTTTTATGGACTATTTCTATCTAACCGTGAATGTAAGACTAGACCTGATGAAAACAGCTCCAGTGCAGCCATGGATATTCCGTTAACTTGCTAGCTGAAGGTATCTATACATGCTTGTGTGTGTGTTTGTCACCAAACTACTTCTGAACTGCTGTGTATGTAGTAGTAACACCTGAGAAAAGTTTATTTTTGATGCTAACATGGCTGACATTGTTGGTGCTGAGAGAGAAAAGAGAGAGTTTTTTAAACACATTTGTTTATTTTTGATTGAAGAAAAAAGCCCCCCAGGCATGCCATAGTATACTTCATTTGATGAAATAAAATGAGGAAATAAAAATCAAAATAAACAGTTTTAGGAAAAAAGTGTTAAACTGCTGTTATCTAATATCTTGGGTATATTGTACACTATCAAAAGCAAGTTTTGCATAATTAGTGATTGGACAGTTTTGTTTTCCAAGCAATGGTTCAAAGCACATACTGGAAACATTTCACTCTGCAGTCCCTGCTTTTCTAAAACTACTCATTACTTTGTTATTTCTGCACACTGTGGTTTATGTGTGTGTTTGGCAAAAATATTACCATAATTGTTTGATGTACTACACAAAGCTAAGAGGTTACCTTAAAATAATACAGTTTTCAAAGAATCTGGATTCACTCAATGAAAGATTTTTACAATTTCACACAGTTTCCAAATGCACTTGCCACAGAACAATTTCAGCTCATCCCACCAGCCAAAAAATGAATGTGTTTCAGAGCAGAAAGTCAAAATAATCACTTTTTTCCCCAAAATTCTTACGTAGTAATTATTTTCTCAAAATAATTACTCATGATGCTGAAATAATCACATATTATCTGAGGTAATAATTCCTTTTTTTTACTGTTAGTTATCATTCTGACATACTAAGTCAAAATCATGAGAAAATAAGTAATTATTTTGACCTAAAGAGTTAAAGTTTGGAAAAGAATGGGAAATTTTTTTCTCTTATCTGGTGGAAATGGGCTTTCATATAAAACACACATAAGCCTGGTTATATTGTGCTGGTCAGTTTAACTATGAAGTTGCACCTGTATTCATTTGCATGGAGGTTCTTAGTAGATAACCTGCTAAATTGGCCACCTGCACTGAGGAAGTGTCAGTAGACTGTCATTAGGTTCAGTCAAATATGAGTAGATAGCTCAGTCTCTTTTGAGAGCTCAGTATTTTACAACATCTTGAATACATTTTAAAGCACTAATGAACCCAGGAAAGAAGCTAATGATTTGGTCTGTTAGCTGAGCACAGCAATGTAGCAAATAAACAATTCAATTAAACGCAAGGTTGCAGTGTTTCGTGCCTAGTAATATAATCAGGAAATTACCGAGCCTTAATACAGACAAACAGACTTTTCTGTGTTTGCCTGCACTGTCTGTCTGTCTCCCTGCGGTGCCGGAATGAGTGAGGCTGGGAGTGAATGCTGTTTAACCCCAGAGGAGACAGAGAGGCCCTGGGGAGAAAGCAGCGCTCACACACC
The DNA here is from genome assembly GCA_023558415.1 of Piaractus mesopotamicus. Lineage (NCBI taxonomy): Eukaryota > Metazoa > Chordata > Actinopteri > Characiformes > Serrasalmidae > Piaractus > Piaractus mesopotamicus. The sequence goes on from JAILXH010250724.1 coordinate 9,519, forward strand.
TCATCCATCACACACACCCATCACCATTACACTGCCTGCTCCCTGAGGAACATCAGCCGTCCTTGAGAGAACTCCCACACCCTACACGCAGGCAACAAGATTTCTCTCTATTTCCATCGGCCTTGTGCTGTGAGGAAATGTGATGAACCAAACAGTTTTATTTGGACTACTTTTAGATTCACATCAAAGAGAAAATGTAAAAAATTGTCTCTCAAGAGAAATGAAACTTATCCTACGAACTTTCTATATTTCCTTTTCGAACTAAATGAAAGTGGAGGTATTAAGCTAAGATTAACCAGTCTGGTGCACTTTCAATAAGAATGACATACTAAAACCTTGTAACATCTATCTATCTATCTATCTATCTATCTATCTATCTATCTATCTATCTAGAGATAGAGTCAGAGACCACCCATCATCTATTTAATAGCCAATCAAAACAGCCAGTACAAATAATTTGTTTTTAAAGGGACATTTTTGAGAAGACTAGACATAAGATGATCCACTTGTGTAAGAAGACAGAAAGACAAAATTGGTGTTCAAAAATGATTAAAAGATAAAGAGAAAATGGAACTCCTAACAACAGTGTAAGAGCTGGTAGACACCAAAACTGTCACCATCAGATAAATAGAACTTTATCTGAAAAAAAAAAACTGAATCTTTGAGAGAGAAGAGAAAATCAAGCTCTACTCTTACTTCAGATCTGAAAAAATCAGAACGGTGTTTCTGTCCATCCTTCCACTGTGAGAAGACAACTCAACACTATGAGTCTGAAAGGACGTGTAGCACTTAGAAAAGGAAATCAATTTATCATAATTTGATAATGCAGGCCCAATACAAAATGGTCCAAAATGATAAACTGAATAAAAAATTAATTCCTTTAACATATATTAAAGCATATATGATAAGCATTGTAACAGCGTTTATCACATGTTCAACAATGGATTGATTGAACCACTCAATACTGTTGATGCATCCCCCAGCTGTAACAATCAATCAGGCTTAGACACCACTAGGACACACACACAAACACACTTGCAGTACTGATTAGAAATGTTTGTGGGGGTTATATTACCTGTAGAGAAAGCTGACCACGTTATAGAACACTCACAGTAAGCACAAGCAAATGTTAAAATACTGCCAGACAGAGATGGGATAACCTTACCATGATTAGAACTAAGCAGTCCAAATCTAACTTTGCTCTATTGTTTCAGGCCATTGATCTTGTTTCCTTTTGCTCTTCTACTCTCAGAAATGCATGTTAAGCAAACTTTGTTGAACAATTGATACAAGAAAGGTCTAAGCAGAGACAAATGGGGTAGGATATAGTTCATCCATCACTTTCACCCCGAAGTCTCAGTGTTTTCAGGTTTCAAAATGTAGGAGTTCTCCTCTGCCCCATGTAGAGCTTTTCAGCCCACTCCCGCAGCTCATACAGGATGAGTCACTGCATTCTAATTTAAGAGGAAAAAGAAGAAACGAGGAAGGCAATAGCTCTCAAAGTTCATACTGAAGTGAGTATATTCAATCCACTACACACCGCTGTCACATCAAAAACTCCTTTTTGGACTTCTAGTCCATTAATTAGAGCTCTCAGACCCTTAAAAATTTAGAGTTATTACTGTTTTTTTTGCTGTACTATACTATACTATACTTTACTATAGTTATTGTGTAATTAATTACATTTACAATCTATTTATATTCTCTATCATCCAGTTCAAGTTTGGCAAAAAAAAGTCATTTATGAGCACTTAGAGGTCCAGAGTTATTGCTGTTGCTTTACCATTCTAAGTGAATGTAATTGCATAATTAATTACATAGTTATTACATCATACATTCAATTTACTTTCTGTATTATCAGGTCGAAGTTTGCACTTCTTTAAACAACGACAAAATCATGGTAAAATTTGTTGGGTGTTTTTTGTCTTGTACACATTTTCAGTATTTTTTTTCTTTTGATGCCAGTGGTCTTTTACATTGTGTGAACATTTCTTGATATGAACAGATCATCCTATTTTCTTTTTCTCCACTTAAGTTACTGTTTCAGAGATGGAATGGTTTTCTAATGATAATAGAATGTATATATCTGTGATTCATTTATAGTTTAATACGAATACTAAGGACCAAACTAATCTTTTTAGCACCTAATTTTCCAACAATCGCTCTTTCCTCCCTCTCAGCTTGTGTGAGTGCGCAGGCTTGTATCATTTAGCTTAGTCTCTTCTATCCGAGTGCGGAGCTGTTTACTGGAGTATGCATGTTCATAATCAAACACTTTGGTTAGTTAGCGGAGTGCTGTCAGAGCAGTCTGAGTGAATTTTCTTGACATCCTTATTGGCAGCTGTGACTTTGAGAGGGGTAGCTGTGAAAACAAGTGCTAATAAGCATAGAGCCAGGCAGGTAGATTCCAGAAATGTTCCGTTCAGCTACAGAGCCCTGCAGTCTCTCTAGGGACTTGGGGCAAACATAAATGGATTCTCTGCTGCATGCAATACTAAAACTGCTAAAAAAAAAAAAACAACAGAGAAAGAATAAAAACTGTTTTTTTTTTTTTAAATGTGAGAGAAAAGAAGAGCAGCTGTATAATATGAATCATAAATCACTTGCAGCTTGTGTGAGGCTTTTTGCTGTTTGGTAATAGGTTCATGCATAAAAACATGCTTACTGTAAATTATGTAAAGTCATTAAATAGAAAACAATGGAAATATTAATATAATGCCCATATGTTGTAACTGAAACTAAGCAGAAGTAAACAAACATTCAACATTAACCGGCAAAGTAATCAATAATTGTTTTAACATTGATAAGGGTGGTAAATTGTAGCCTTTACACTCATAATCACAATATAACTTGACTATGCTAGCTTATTATTAACATCCTCCTGAGCATTCAAGCAAAAATTAGAAAGTATGGCTGATATATGGCCAACATTAAACAAGAAGAGGGCCTCTGACTATCACATCAGGAACTGAACATGCATATCCATGACAACCTATGCATATCTACGATATCTATCTCTTCAAATGTTCATATCAGGGTGCATGAAAAGCGAGATAAAGGCAGTGTAGCCTGAGAAGGGCCGAACACAGCCAAAATGTGTGGAGAATCTTCTATTTTGGGATAAAATGAGCAGGGTTGGAGCTATAAGCAAAGGCCAAAGTATCCATCTGCCCACTGAACAAAGCTACTCCAGAGACTCAGAGGCAAGTGGTGCCTCAGGATTTTTCAGCCAATAAAGAGAATTATATCTCCAGTCCAGCAGAGTTTCAGTATACAGGGCAGTCAAATATAGCTGTAAGCTAGGCTTGATCTAGGATTCACCTCTTTAACCATCCTCTGGGTAAAACGACTCAAGAAAGCATCACAAACTGGTCCTCTGTTCCAAATCTGTTTTCTCGACACCAAGAATCATCTTCATTAAATATTAAACGCTATGAGGCCAATGCTTCATTTTACTGATTACACCTGAAACACAACCTGAGGAAATACATATTCATCATTAGCTTGAAAAGCTAATCTAACAAACTAGGAAGGGTCGACTCAGTCATTTTGCATTATACAAATCTATGAATTATTAGATTGCAGGGAGGTACATTCATTATGTGTGTATTACTGCCCCACAGCTATTTCTAATAGTAGCTTTTCAGGAGTGCTTGGGCTCTGATGAATGTTAGCTAATCGCTAATGTCAGCTGAGGCTTTAGACACCATTTATCATGTCTTTAAAGGACATGCTCATGAGAATATTAACAAGAGTGCTGCTACTGCTTAAGACAGAAATCTCTAAGTATATTAGAGCAGTGTTTTAGTTTTGTGTTAGAAAAGGAAAAACTCAGTAAGTTTATTATACTTAGAAGCAGGATCAGCACCAGAACTAAACACTGAATAGAACATTCGAAATCCACAGACAGGTTGGCACACAAGCACGTCCACATTTTTGTAAAAAACAAAAAAAATATGGGTCTAAAGGACTACAAAAGATTTGTCCAGGGGTGTCTAACATTAGAAGATAATCAACAGGAAAGCCACATTTGCAGCAAATCACCACTTAGGAAATCTTCTCACATCATATAGTGCATCTCTAAAATGCAGTCAATACAAACTGATGCATTTGAAACCCTTCTATGTTAATCAGTGTTGCCTTTTATACGAGGCGTATGCAACAAATAAGGCTGCAGTGTGCACAAAATTTTGTTTCACTTTATTTGGTTGTTGCAGCTTGCCGCTATAGAAGTAAGTAAATATAATGGATAATAATGGATTTAGTGGGCAGGGTGGTTGGTTGGAGGGGCATTGCCCCTTTAAATGACCCACTGACATTTGGCCTGCTTAGCAGTGGCTGTGTTAAGATCTAATGTAGTTTCAATCCCGAAAATCGAATGATTTGTAAACTCGACTATGTAGAGCGTGGCTTGTTTTCTGAGATATCTTCTATAAAGCTGGAATGTTTATAAACCTGGGACCTTTTTTAATCCATAGTTTTTCTCATAATTTTGCCATTTTATCTCCAATTCTCTCTGCCCACAAAACTCAAAACATCAGAAAGCGGAGTTATCACCTGCATGGAAACATGTATTCAAAACGTATTTATTAGTTTTTTTGGGGTTTTTTTGCAATATTTTTGCAATGTATGAAAATGATCAAATATGTGTTTGTTTCATATATTTTAAAAGTACATGTTAAATGTATTGTCCAAACGTTTTTATCAAAAATATTTTTGCAATGTATGAAAATGGCCAGAAGTGTATTCATTACATATATTTTTAAAATGCATTTATTTGTTTTTATTATATTTTTTCAATATATATATACAATAATATTTGTATATAGTTTTAAGAAAGGTTACAGATATAACTAAATGGCACTGACATTTATGTTTTGCATTGTACTTTGCGTTAACAGTTGTATGTATGCGGCAAAACAGTGCTCACACAAAATGTATTTCAAATACACAGGATATGAAATCATCAAACTGCATTTTCACAGTGTAATAATACCTACAACACTTGCTTTTGCCAGGTTAAACGTTCACTGGCAAATGTTTAAAATTAAGATACCGCAATATAAATTAATTTCAAAATGTATTGCAAATCATAAAGTGCATTAGACAATTATTTGGGCTATTTTGATACATTTGCAAATGTATTTGATAAATACATCCATATGCATTTATTTTTGTATACATTTGTATTTTGTATTTTTGTCTACACTTTTTATAGTACATTTTGTAATATTTCCCCATACATTTTAAAATAGACGTATTTTAAATTATATTTGGTTATGGCAATATATTCTGAAATGCATTTTAGTGTTTGGACTGCAATGTATCTGACATGTTCATATATTTTGCTTTTATACAGGCAATGATTAATTATTACATTAATTAATGATTAATGATTAACTATTACAAAACTGTCTAATTTTCATGCTAAGTGTTTATGGGTAATGTGTTGGAAGAATAAATTAAAACATACAAGTTTCTGAAAATCACGTACACTTGTACACTTCCTTTCTCATAGTCAAGGTTGCTTCAGAACAGCATTGTAATGCAATTAAAGTTACACTACACAGATCAGCAGTAGGCAAAACACATGATACATGAAATACATATCATCTCTGTTAAACCTTATATCTCCAAAAAAGTAACTTTCCAGGAGAAGGATAAACATTTTTTATTTTCAGAGTAAAACATTGTGACAAAATATTGTGTCATTTTGGACCATTTGTGCTCATTTGTTTGTCATGAATATTTGTCAGAGTGTTAGTTGCAGCTGGTATTTTCAAATTGTGTAAAAAAAAATGGAGGGTTAGAGTTTTTTGACCCTAGAGTTTGCTGTCAGAGCAACACATATTTGTTTTGATCGTGATATTTGCAATTCATGCAAAAAAAAACAGGAAGCTTCCAAAAAAGCTACCTTAACGCTGAAAGTGAAATGTCTGAACACGACACATTGTGAGATTGATTATTAAAATACAACAAACATCATATATAATATACTGCACATTCTGCAAAACATCTGCATCCCCGTATGCCATGTAAGTTGTTGCAGTTTGTTGTATTAGTGGCTTTTGTTCTTTTCTGGTGAGGGTGACTGACCCCCAGCCCCTTTTAGACCCAGACTCAGCAGCCCTCAGCACAGAGGGCAATGACCCACCAGCTGGGTTTTTAAACGAGTTGGAGGACGGGCCACAGGGGCAGCACCTGTCCAGATGGCACAGAGCAGAGGCCTGTGAGCACAACCGCAGCAGGAGCTTAGCTGCAGGTGTGCGCTGGACACTGGCCAGAGCAAAACCCATGGGAGCGGCAGGACAAAGGATGCTGTGATCCAGTCTGCTGACTTTGACTTCCAGTCTGAACTTTTCTTCCTCAGTCATACGCAAGCCATGATTACAGGTAATATTAATTCAGCAGTTTGTGTCTCCGTGTTGAAATAGGCTCCTCATTTACATGCTTGTGTATAAAGAAAGAATAATTCTTAATATTCATTCAAAGCTGTGTGGTGCTTCTTCCGAAGAGCAAAGGGAATATTACGTAAGGTTACTTTCAGGCATCATGTTTATTTCACAAATTATGTGATTTCCCAGCTTGCATTTGAGTGCACATCTCTAATGCACTACGGTGAAAATAGCTTGCGGTAGCAGAGTGGTTTGAGCCTCTAAGCAGCACTAGGGGTGAGTCCCCTCACTGCAGCATTTGTGCTCTCCGCTGTCCTTCACATTTCACTGGTCAGCACTCAGTAATCAACACACTACACCAAGACAGAGCTTGAGCTTAATTACCAATCACACACTGCAGGACAAACACACTCAGCCTTTCTGATACCTCCACTACTTCTGTTCACCTTTCACTCCATTATTCATGCAGGATATTATCTGTGAGTGACACATGAATATGCAAATGTAGTTTGTTTCTAGATGCTGTGCAGACGTTGATATGCTGATAAGGAGGGCTCATGAGATTGAGTGACATCTCTCACCACAGGAAGAAGACCTCCTGGATTTTCCTCATCGGGCAACCTGCTGAGAGTTGTTTTCTCCATCTAGACAACAAGAGACTTTTTTCAGACCTATTTTGCAAAACATTAGAGGCAACATTTTGCAACAACACTGACAATCTGAAAGACAGCAGAATAGAGGATTGTGTCTTTGCCCATAGTCATGAAGTATTTCATATAGCCATAACTGAAGCCCTCCGTGCGTCCTTCCATCCATCCATCCAGACACATAAACACACATAAACAACCATAATTGGAAAAAAAACTAAATCTTATCATGAAATAAATATTCTTTCTCAAATTTATGTGTGCCACAATTGTTGGCACCCCTTTGTTTAACACTTTGTGCTGCCTCCCTTTGCAGTGAACCATTTCTGTGTTGATTTTGAGGTGTGCTTTGGATGATTGTCCTGCTGGAAGATCCAACCACGACCCAGTTTAAACTTCCTGGCTGGAGCAGTCAGGTTTTGATTTTATTACTGCTGGTACTTGATGGAGTCTGTGATACCACGTAGTCATCCATCCATCCATTCATCCATCCATCCATTCATCCATTCATCCATCCATCCATCCATCCATCTTTCTTTCAGTCGTCAATCCATGCATCCTTCCATCCATCTATCCATCCCTCCAGCCAACAGTCCTTCCCTCCATCTATCCATCATCCATCCATCCTGCAATCTATCCACCCATCTATCATCCATCCATCCATTTCTCCATCCACCCATCCACCAATCCACCCCTCCATCCATGTCATCCATTCATCCATTTTTCCCTCCATCCATCCACCCACACATCCTTCCATCCATCTATCCATCCTCTACCCAACAGTCCATCCCTCCATTCATTTGTCCATCATCTATCCATCCTGCAATCCATCGACCAATCTACTCGCCCACCCAACCATCCATTCATCCATCCATCCATTCCTCTGCCCACCCATCCACCTATCCATTCATACATCCATCTAAAATACATATTTGACCCAGGTCTCTAATGACACTACCATGCCAGGGTCAGCGTCCAGGAACGACAAACAGGAAGTTACAGGTGTGACACAGAGCCTCTGGAGTGTTCCTGGCCATGAGCAGATGGATCAGACGTGATTACAGCATGAAGATGGAGGAACCATCTGTCCCCCTGTCTGTTTATAATGGTGAACTCAGTAACACAACACATGCAGCATTAGATGAGAAGATCTCTGTGGCAGGCTCAGCTTTACTGATATTTCAGTAGCTATAGGAAATGTTTTTCAGCATTGATCCACTCAGGCGTTTACAGTAAAGCTGCTTTAGATAAAGGAAATGCATCTCTTAAAAGCAGGGTCCATTACCTATAAAATAAAACCATGTGTTTTTAATAACTCCACCATTGTTATCGGATTTGTACAGAATATCAATGTAAACAAAGCAATAACATTGAACATTCAATTGATTTTAATAACACTATCTTTGTATAATAGTGATCTGTGCATGTATATTAAATTGTGCAAGAATGTATGTTTACTGGTACTTAAGTCATTTTTTTACCAACTTGTACTTGAGTGTGGGTTTAGATTAATCTATACAACTCTGATCATAAACAAATACTCTACTGATTTTAGGAATTAAAGCTGTTTTTTACGCCTTTAACATGCTTTATATGCTTAATCGGCTCTCTCTTTACCTCTCTCTCTCTCCCTCTCTCTCTGTCTCTCTCTCTCCTTTTACTTGCATTCAAGTTAATTTTCACTACAGTAACAGGACTCTGATTTAAGTAGAGATTTTCAGGACTCTTTCC
>JAILXH010250770.1:0-13435 GCA_023558415.1 Piaractus mesopotamicus
ATATTCACATGGCATAGCATTCTCCTTCAAGCGTGTTGAGGTACTTTTCTGTTTCCATGTCCAGAGGAGATGTAAATGTCATGGGCATTGCATTTTGTCATAACAGAACCTTCTCCACAACGGTAACTTTATAGAGGAAGGAAAACATGTATGTTACATGTATGTTGTTATGTGTGTTAATAGAACAAGATTTTACTCCACATATCTTTGGACTTGTTTTTGGCCAACATGACAAAGTGCTCCTACAATGTAAAGGGTAGTCATCATTTTCAAATGGTGTTTGAAAATAAAAATAAAAAAGCACTTTAAGGTCTTGACTGGTCATGTTGCAAGTGAGGAAGGATTTTTGGTATTTGTTCAGCATAAAATAATAAAGCAGTTTAAAAAAAGATTAGAAACAAGTGGCCCTTTAGACCTTGACTTAAGCCCACAACAAAGGGTGAAAGGATATTACAGGTGGAAACACTTGACATCAATCCATCGATGGCTTTAGTATACATGAGTGCTTTCAAGAATCTAGCCCTTACAATACTCAGACACGCCAGCGTCGCAGGTTAATGATTCTGTTCATGCCAAGCTTACGATGCGTCTGCCTCCGTAGGTGATCTGTTGTGCCTAGAAACGTTGGCGCGTGCCATTGTCATACACGCTTTTGTGCTGCTAGACAAAGGCTGGAGTGAGTCATAATGAAACTCCGGTGGGGGAGAGATGCTGGGCACGGTTACTGAGCACCGGTACCACCTGACCCACACACATATGTTTCTGTCACACCATGGCAACATACTACTGTCATCACAGTGAAGCCACATAAATGGAACACAGTAATCTTTAATAACTATTATCCTACAACTAGGGGTGGGCAATTTGAAGACATGCTAATGTTATCGTGATACATTGTTACTATGTTCTTTTCTGAGTATATCTTGACTATCGTTAATACTTTATCTCCCTTTAAATAAGATCAGCCAACGTACAAAAATTAAATGCTTCAAAATTACTTGACAATAAAACTCGTAAGATTATCGTCCTTTTTAAATGTTTTGTGTTGATTAAATTAATTTTGTCCATTCCAACTTAAAGATAAACATCATGATACATATCGTACACTGCGAAAAATGTCTTGTATTATGATGTTATTGCCATCTCGCCCACAATGACCTAAAGCTGCACCTTTATCGTGTAGACAGATTATATGTATCCATTTCAACTGCATAGGGACATCTGATCTATTCAATATTGTTCAACCCTCAGCATACAGCATTACTGCTTTTAATTACACAATTTTCTACTCAAAAATTGTAGTACATCCTCACCATCATTTACAGCATAGGCTTCACTCAATGCAGTTTCACAAAGCTAAACCATGTATGATCGACTGCACATCTATAGATGTCGGGATAGATTTAGACTTTCATGACATTTATTTGTTTAATCAACACTGTTCAATTCTGAGTGTACTGCGTCATATTTATCCCAAAAAAGACAGCACAGAGGTCACCCACACCATCATCATTAACAGCGCTTGATGCAGTGCCGTGCCATTAAGGTAATCGATATCCCATTAAAACAGTGTGATCACAACTAGATGAGGCTTTCATTCAGCAGCCAGTGAGTGAACACCTCATTCGTTCATGACAGTGCGAATTCAATATCTCGATCTGGAGTGACAGGGACGACACAGCATTCTTGCCTTAGCTACCCTGAAACTCAGAATCCTCTGAGAGACGCTGAAAATGAGTCGCACGCACAGACTATAAACCATTCAACCTAGCGTTCTGCTTCTGCTCCAGCTCATGTAGTCTCTACAGTTGTAAAACCTTATCCGGACCATCGCACTGCCTCTCTGAGTCTGACACATCACAAAAGCTAAAATACTACCTCAGTAACGTACACCATCAGGCCGTAAACCCTTGTATACCAGCCTCAGCTGTTAATCTCCAGTGTCAACCTGCCTTAAAAACGAAGAAAGTTGTTCCTCGCTGAGAAAGAGGTACCAGGAAGTGAATCTGACAGCATCCCCGCGTGCTCCATTGTGTGCTGTATTTTAACGACCTTGGAGCTGAGCCCGGGAGGAAGATGCCCGTTTATACTGGACCAGGACCAGATCCTAAACTGAATCTGCGAATAAGAACGTAAAACTGACCTCGTGTCAGAGAGAACAGTGAACGTGCACAAACACAATGAGTGGGTGGTTGCTACCAGACAATATTTGCCTAATTGGATATACTACACATCTTAATTAGAATTAATGATCGTGTGGTTTATGCACACTCGGGTATGGGATTTAACCCAAGGCCAATCAGCTGCAGAGTGAGAGAGAGGGCGAGGGACAGTCAAAATAACATACTGATAGTTTTGTTTCTTTTTCTCTAATAAAATTCAGTGACTTATTGATAAAAGACACCAAAACTGATAGCAAAAGTACTATTATACCTTCAGATTATCCCCCACTACCATGTTTCAATCCATATTTATTGTAGAATAATACGGTAGAGCATATGTTTGTTGTTGCTGAGCTACTATCAAGAAAAAAACTACATTTTGTTCATTTCAATGTATTTGTATTGTTTGTAATGCTACTCCACGTAAGTTTAGTTTGTTCATTTCATAAATTTTTATATATTGGCAGATACGTACATTAAAAATACCACATATAAGCATCAGCCCACAGTTCCCACATTGGAGCATCACAACCCAAAACCTTGTTTTTTTTAATGTTTTTGCATAATTTGTGAAGGGCAGTTGTCTTTTACACTGCGTTAAAATTTCATGATGGACGGAGCAACAGAAAACGTCCAAAAATGCTCTGGAAACATAATTTGCATTCAGAGTCATGAACATTTTTTCTTTCTCCTGTTTTGGCGATACGAGGTTTAGTCCCAACAGCGGTGATACGAAAAAGTATTTGGCATAATTTTTCAGGCCTGCGCCGAAATACGATATTTTTTCATGTACATCTGCCGATAAATGTTTACAAAACATACTAACTAGGATTCTACCTGTCTTAGTGTTACAGAGAGATATAAGATTTGTTTCTACAGTGTCACAAATGCATTAAAATGAACAAAAACGCTGACATTTTAGCCCATCGCCATCTCAATGTTCTGCTCTTCTGGAGTACAACAAATACATTATTAAATATCGGTTTGAAATATAGGTCAAAATTAATCACCTGTCCAATGATGATCGTTTTATTATCATCTGCCGATACCGATATGATTCCGATATCATCATGCATCCCTACTCCAGTGACAAGAGGAATAGTTGGCACTGTCAGCTTGAACATGAATTTGATCAACTGTGCACATGTACTGTTTTATCTAATTTTCCATCTGTACAGGAGCCTGGTTTTTAAATGGCCGTAGAGGACAGCACAATTGATTTATTGACTTGGTGGGGCTCTCATTCGACCCAGCTGTTGTGTTCTGGTGCACAGAGGACGTGATGGAAAAGCAGAGCTATTAAAACTGCCCTGAACCAGAGCTAAGGAGGGAATCCCCAACAAAAATCCCCCCACACTCACGTATACTCTCCCTGCTCCCAGAAAAAAATACAAGGGGAACACATCTGATGTCACTGCAGTCCGCCTTTACTACTACAGTGTGCCAACGTTTCAGGCACTGGCCCACTTCAGCCTGAGCCCAGTGTAAATATAGACCCTACATACATACATACATACAGGCTCCATCCACCTCACGAGCTCCCTATACACAGACCTCTACAGTGTTTCCAATAATGTGGCCCTGCAGAGCGTTAAGCTCTATGGAGCGTCTCAGCTGATTCTGTAAGCCCACCACTTACACAGACACACTCGTACAGCCAGTACACGGTAAATGAAAGCCTAGCACGTCTCCTCAGTGAAGAGGCGCTGCTCCCCCCGCCGTCTTTACATCGCAGTTTCCTCACCGTACAAGGCGTTACGGGTTATCTGGCCTCCCATGGCTCAGCGCCGGCTGGCGGCTTCTCCAGGCTCGTCGCGCTGCTCCTCCGTTCTCAAAGTTTGGCGCTGGAGCCGCGGCGCTGCCGTGCCGACGACATGCTCGACTACACGCGTCCACACACACACATTCACACACACACGAGCGCCCGCTCGGAGGTCCGGCTCGGACAGCTCGCGCTGCTGCTGCTGCTGTAAACACACGGCCACTCCTGCCTCATTCACAGGACGCGGCCACGCGCAGGCTCCACACTCTCATTTGCATAAAGGGCGGAGCCAGAACGCGCCTCTCAGCGCGGCGGACACGCCCCCTCCCCCAAACGCTCTTTGATGCTGAGCGTGAGAACCGGTGTTCTGACGAACTGGGTTAGCGAAATGGAGAACCGCGCAGCACGTTTATAGGTATGGCTCTGCATAAAACTGTAGCATATTTTGATAGCCTAAATCACTTTATTAGAAAATGCTAACAGCACTAAAACTGCAGTACAGGTAAGGCAATACAGGTATTGGTAACACATATTGAGAACACAGAAATTAAGTGTCTGTATTCAGTCCAGGTTACATTTTGTTCAAAATACAACTACTGTTTACATTTTTAGCAGAATACTTTTAGAATACTTACCATCCAAAAAAAAAAACAAAACAAAAACAAAACACCATCAATGCTTGTTTATGAACATCATGTAGCCTGAATTCTAAAAAGGACCCCAGTTAATGGCCTCTTTACAAACACTGAAGGTCCTACTAAAGTCTTCTATTTTACATTTTTTTAGTAGAATACTTTCAGACTACTTACCAAGCAAATAAAAAAAACCCTACAACCATCAAAAGAAACACAATCAATGCTTGTTTCTGAACAACATGAAGCACAAACAACACATTCTTTTATGTTGAAATATTTCTGTGCCCAGTTACAGACAACACACTTTTTTTTAACACTGACTGTGTTAAATCAGAAAACAGTATGAGGATATATGTGTTAAAACAAGTAACACAAGTAAGTGTGTTGTTTTTTGACACGTCACTTTTTAGAGTGTGATAATCTCTTCAGGAGTGGACATGTTTGTGAGTGATAAGCTTTGCAACAACAGTATTGTATTGGACTCTGGAGATTGTAGGTGCAGCAGTGGACTGACGCAGGCAGTGAGACTATTCAGAATAAGCAAATTTTTCATTAGATGTATTAACAGAATAATTATATGAAGAAAACATCCAATTCTAGGATTCCAAATGTGTTCTAAATATGTTTTTTGTGTATTGTAACAGCATTTTGGAGAGAGTATTCAGTATTCAGCCATCACTATTATTATTCTCAAAGTATTTTGCCCAACCCTGCTGATAGCCATTTAGCCAATCAGAAAATGCTACCAGTACTGAAATGTATAGTTCAGATAATTTAAAATCTCCATATCAGAAAACATTACCAGCATTGAAAGAATTATTAGGATATGTGGAGTAGTAATATCAAGTCTATACTGAATTAACATTAAAAACTCAATGAAACGTTTGAAACCTTAAGTTACTTCACTATATTAATGATATGCCCATGCCTGCTGGGGTGCTCGATGGGTAAGACAAACTTTTAGAACCTTGGCGGCCACTTAAATAGTGAAGCTTTCTTTCCCTTTATTTAAAGTGAGCTGCAATCTCAAGAAAATGTTTAATTGGAAAAAAAACCCCCAAAGATTTAAGACCCAAAGTTTAATGCCAGTGTCAAATCTATATTGACCTCTTTTACCTTCTTAATTTGCATTCCTGGTCAAGTTCATTACTTTATGCCATTTTAAAGACCACATTCTTGTTTTCACATAATTTTGGACCTTGAAAAAGCCTTCTGAGCTTTGATTTGTTGCAGTGCACCAGTGGGCAGGGCAAAATTATATTACTTAACCAATGAAATAATGCTTCACTTGAGGGGCATCATTAGAGGTTCAGGCCCATGCCTGAAGGGTCTAAGCCTTTCCCAATGGGGGTCTGGGGGCATGCTCCCCCCAGGAGTTTTTTTGGCCCCAAAATGTCTGTGCATCATTTAGAGGAGCAATAGGCAGAAAATGGATATAAAATGGTTATTTGCTATCATATCATATCATATGTACACAAATCTATACTCTAGACTGGTATCTTCACTCTGTCTGTTATATATTTTGAATAAGGACTAATATTTATATTAGTACACTATCCTGTCCTGACTTCACCGATTGCAGACCAACATTACTGCGCAGAACGATTAGCACCAGATCTCCTCACCCACTCCTTACAAGGTTTAATTTGATTGGCCGAGCCAGGAGTTACACATTTACCCAATGCTGAACAGCAGGGGGTTGCCATCCTCTTATGTTTCGTTAGAAAATCTCTGGATCAGCTGGATTAAAGCAGCACTTCCTAACATCCTACTACCACAGTATATTGTGAATTTGGAGACATGATGGCCATGTTGAGTAATCAAGAATGAATGAGAAATACCGCTGATGATAAGAACTAATAATGCACATTTATTTTGAGGATGGGGCTAAATAACTTTTTTGGGGGGCGGAGGGGTATCAAGACCCCTCTTGATATCATGTTTCACTCGGAGTATGTCATGTTTCGATTTCCAATTATATTGACTTTAAGTTTCAGCATTGAGTTCCAAAAATGCAAAAATGTAATTTTACATCTTTAACTTTATTCTTTGGCATTTAATGTAGGATGAATACCTAAGATGTTTTAAGCATGTGGCCACAGGGCTGTTTCTAAACATTTGGGGGCTCTTAGCGACATCCTTGGGGCTGCTTTTTCTTGATTGGTTGGCTGATTAAAAAAGTGATAGATGACACTCTGCACTTTTCAGAAAAGTTGACCTTATTCTTTATTATTTGTAAGTATTATTATGATGAACTATCACAAGTATGAAGATGATTATTATACATGAATAGATGTTTTAGCTTATGTTTTATGTTTTATCTTGTTCGTTTACTGACTGTAGTGATGTAAGCTGTAATTGTTCTGAATATTTGTTCACTCTGCTGAAAAAGCAGCTGAAGCTCAATAAATTGATTAATAAATTACAATAAATAAATTATAACTGCTTTAATACAGAACTAGTGCAAAGCACTGTGCAAACGCATCGTCCCAACTGGTGACTACTAGAGTCCCTTCATTGTTAGCATATTAGCATTTCTACTGATGCACCTCTTTAATAGTTCTACAATAACTAGATATGCTGTATGTATTTATTACAACAGCAACTGCATATTGCTATTCTTCAAAAGGTCTGCATGGAAAAACTGAGGAGGAAATGCGATATCAGGACAAATTCACCTTGACTCAAACCTGCAACCTATGCATAAGTGAATATTGTACAGCCTGAGCTAAAGGCAGCAGAATTTATTCGCACTGTTATCAGATCTTTTCTTGGACTGAATTGTCGACATGACTTTGCTCCATTCTAGTCACCTCCCTTTGACCTCCCTTCTGTACTCAGCAATGTACAAAAGCTCTGGCAGATCATATTGATCTGCATCTTGGGTCAGCCCGTATTGAGCTACACCACAGGATAAGCCAGGAACACAATTTTCCACACAATCTTAATAGAATGTACTAAAATACAGGATTGAATCATCAGTCGAGCAAGTTTAAAACCCACCAGACACAACCAGGTCACATTTTACAGTAGTGTAGGCAAGTTGTGATTAGACTAGTCTGTCTTAAGGCCCCAGGAGCTCTCAGGGAAAAAAGCACTCACGTTCCTTCCTCTCGGGCATTCTGGGAAGACATCCTCTTCCATATGCTAACATGCCTCTGGCAGATAGAGCAATGACCCTGTAGAGTCAGAGTGCTGACCCAACCTGTCATCACTGCTCTGGGGTAGCTTCTCTTATTGCAGCACACTACTCTGCTCTGGAGCTGGTACAAGTTCACACATGTCGCTCTGAGATCAGTCTTACCATTCCGTTGTGATGGTCATAATTAGAGATGGGATGGTTACCAGTTATAATGATTTACCACAGCAAAAAACCTGATGATAATCACAGCATTTCAAAAATTACTTGTGAGTTTGGATCACACCTTCAATGTATGGTTGTAGTATGGGAGAAACTGTATGGCTGTAGGAGAAGAGAAAACTCTGAGAACTTGTCCAGCTGTAGTTCTGGGCAGCTTCAGCTTCAGACCCCCTGCCCTTGATGGACGGAGATAAAACTGTGGGCATGGAGGAACAGGAACAAGATGGTGAAGGTAGTGGAGTGCATAAACTTTTTCAAAAGGTACAACGTTATGACAAAGGGTTCTACTGTAGTACCAAAAAAGCTTCTATGACTTAGTGGAACCCTTTTTGGTGCTATAAAGAA
Organism: Piaractus mesopotamicus; assembly: GCA_023558415.1. Lineage (NCBI taxonomy): Eukaryota > Metazoa > Chordata > Actinopteri > Characiformes > Serrasalmidae > Piaractus > Piaractus mesopotamicus. The sequence continues at coordinate 8,266 of JAILXH010250770.1, forward strand.
CCATTTTTTAAAAATGTGTTTAAAGAATCTCATACATCATAGAAGAACCATTTAAGCATGCAAAGAACTATTCTATACTTTAAAAAAAAGTCACATTTCTATAGACTATTAAATAGTCACGTTTCTGTCAACTCTTAAAAGTCACATTTCTGTAGACACTTAAAAAGTCACATTTCTGTCGTCTCTTAAAAAGTCACGTTTCTGTAGACTCGTTAAAAGTCACGTTTCTGTAGTCTCTTAAAAAGTCACGTTTCTATAGTCTCTTTAAAAGTCACGTTTCTGTAGTCTCTTAAAAAGTCACGTTTCTATAGTCTCTTTAAAAGTCACGTTTCTATAGTCTCTTTAAAAGTCACGTTTCTGTAGTCTCTTAAAAAGTCACGTTTCTGTAGACTCTTAAAAAGTCACATTTCTATAGATAATATATAATATATAATACCTGTGGTCAAACCATTTCAGTGTTCAGTGTTTTTTTTTTGGTAGAGATAACAAACATATGGTGTAATTCAATATAAATTATTAATCACTTGTAGCTCATTTTAACAATACAGTGATATAGTAAAAAAGCAATAATTTTGACAGATATGTTGATAGAAAATGTTTATACCTTTCAATTCCTAGTCATAATTAGAATTACATCGTTAAAGGAGCTGCTCCTAAATTACGTTAGAAGTAAACTCTCTTTTTTCTGCATGTCACAGATGTTTTCATTTGGTTTATTAGTCAACAAGATCTTTGCAAAGCTTTATTGTGGCCTTGGCTGGGGAAACTAGGCTGATATCATGCTAACTTCATACAGTTACGTCCATTCACGACCCGCGCAATCAGAAAACCCCCTCAATGTTAAGAATGTATTACAGCAAACGTCCTCTGGAGATAATTAACCTAATGAAAGTCTCTCACTCTCCCTTTCTTGATGGCATGGAAAGAATTATGCGCCGAAATCACGTTAGCAAAAATATTTACTCCGCAGCCGTCCACCCCTTTTAACAATTAGAACCATGGTAGAAGCCATAACAAACCATGGGGCTTTGGGCCAGAGCACAGCGACTTTGATCAAAATGAAATCACCGCTCGCTCCAGAACCGCGGTGCGAGGGCAATAGAGAGACATTCTGCCTCACACATGGCGCGCAGATTTTGCAGCTAGCATAGTTTGCACATGGAACGTGCACGTCATTAAGTAAATGGGGGAGCCGTGTGAATGATGCTAGATCAAGTTGTGGATATGCAGTCATCAGAAGGGCCTTGGTCAGGCCGGACACTGGCCTGTGCTGGAACTCTGGGAGATGAGCCAGGTCTGATTGGCTCCACCACCTGACCTTGACGATTCAGCTAGCTGGGAGGTTTATGCAATGGTCAACTCTCCGTACACTCTTCAAAAGAAAGATTCCTTAGGCCCAATCCCATTTCTACCTCTACCCCTTGTTTTCGAGTGTCACATTGCCCCTTGGAACTGAGTTGCAAGGGGTAGTGGTTGAAATCTTCCCCTAAGAAATGTGACCAAATGAAAAAGAACATTAGTTCATTAACAGGCTAACAGGCGACCCAGCCAGTCTGCAGTGATAGCAGAGGAGGGTAAAGTTCAGCAACCTCACTGCTGGTCTTTAGTTAAATTCAGGGCATCACATGCCTTCAAAGAGGGGGGATGCGATAATTATTCATTATCATGGAACACCCCTAATTCTTCAGTGATATGAAGCTGAAGTCAGCTATTCGCCAGCTTCTTGTTCGAATTTTCCCATTCCACTTTAAATGGAGCAGCAGTTACATTCTGGTGCCTGAGGCGTTAAAACTACTGGACTATTTAAGCTGGAACTGGATATTTAGCTAGCTAGCTACCGAGACATTAGCATCCTATTAGCGATTTTTTATACTTGTTATGAGAAAAAGGACCATAATACATTGAAACGACATTAAACTAACGCAATGCAGTGCTTATCATAATTTTTAACAGAGAAAATACTCACATTTGTGGGTTTCTTTGGTCGCTTGTGCAGCCATCTTGCCGGTTTTTCTTTTTTTTTTGTAGCACTCTGTTTGGAGTGCCTCTGAAAAACCTCCGTTTGGAGAGCCATGTAGCCCTAACACTTCGCCCTACCCCTCTATCGCAACAAAAATCAGGACACCTTACCCCTAGGTGTTAACACGCAAAACGGAGGGCTAAGGGCAAAGTGGCAGGGGCAAGGGGTGAAATGGGATTGGGCCTTATTGGTTCTTGACCTGGACATACACTTCTAGGAAGAAAAAATTTCATTTGTTTACACTTTGTAGGGGTCCTTAAACTTCAGTTCTGCAGAGGTTCTTTATACTCGCACATCTCATTACAAAACTGGTTCATTAAACAATCATCTCGTTAAAAGGTTCTTTAGGGAACCAAATGTGGTTCTTCTTTGGCCTTGCTCCCAAGAACCCTTTCTGATATACATGAATAATATCCCATTCAAAGGTTTGGAATCACTGTTTAAATGTTTGGAATGAATGTTTACAATAGTATAAAACCACTTTGGCTGATACATATAGTGCAAAGTACATAAAAGTAAAGACTAAAAATATAAGTCTAAAAATTGTGTTTATATTTATCAATATAAAATGTAACTATAAAATGATCATGGCTGACAAAAACATGGAGGTGAGCGAGCATTGAGCCGTCACTTTTTAAAATACCGGGGTGATGCCCCACCAATTTTTCATTGAGTTTCATAGACTGCTTATTCAAAAAAAAAAAAACAAACAGAAAAACTCCACTCCTTCTCACAGACCACTGACCTATAGGTACGAACAGACAGTCAAACTTAGCAGCTGAATCAATTAAGGTAATTTCTGCTGGGGAGCAGGACAAAAACTGAAACCTGCATGATTTCGTATTCAGTGAGGGGACTACTGCAGTTCAGATCTGGTAGATATTTTGGTCACAGTTTATGTTACCACCAGAGGTGGGTACAGTAGATTACATCTACGTCCACGTAAAAGTATTGATACTTGTGTCACGTTTACTCAAGTAAACGTAACAGCACCTTCTCAAAAAACAACCTGTACCAATACCAAAGTATTGGTTCAAAAAACTACTTAAGTACTGAGTAACTTATCGAACTGCAGTGGAATGTTTTAGAACATCCACCATCTATTAGCATACTAACTAAAGATTGTATTTTTCTCTTTTTTTGAGATTCTCTTGGCCTAAAAAAATGCTAAAGCTCCAAAGTCAGAGGCTTGACCAATGACAAAGCAGTACAGATGTTGCCAACAAAACATAATGAAATCAAACACAAAAAAGGAATTATAACTATATATCAATGCCTAAAATGTGATTGTGTAAAAATTAGATCAATTTTACTTACTAATATATTTGAGCAGAAGTATGTGAAACTACTCAGGATAATACAAATCCATCAATGTTGTACTTAAGTGAATGCACTTGAGTAAATGTAAGTAGATAATACCCACTTCTGGAAACCACATTATGAGGAAGTTACTAAATGTCTGTTGTAGTTTTTCTTACTGCTTGCCTTAAGCCCTGAAAGGGTCAAAACATTGAAACTGTGATAAAAACCCTTTATTGGGAGTTGTTATTATATAGCTGCATAACATTTATTAATGAAGCTTTATGACAATCAACTGGATTGAAATAAATAATTACAGTATATCATTTATATTTCAATAACTCATTGTTGTTCCCAAAACACCTGAAATATTGAAAAGAAAAAAAAAGAAATGCTTGCGTGTGTGTTTTATAATATTAATATTAATAATTAGGTTTAAATCTACACTGAATCAGTTAGTGCGTATAAAACAAAAACTATTAATATGACAAGTGATTCCAAATTTTTGAATAGTTTTGATATTTGAATGACTGTGAAACTGACACAGAGTGTACAGTCTTTTTATGCTTGCTCATAAGCTTGGCATTTGTGTTTGTGTTTGAGTGTGTGTGTGTGTGTTTGTGTTTGTTCACTACTGCTTTTAAATCAGTGCTCTGATGGCAGTCTATGTTGTTACATGACTAAGCCAGTGAGGATGTCTCTCTGTGCTTTAAAGCCAGACACGTATTACTTTACATAATGCACTCCAATAAATAAAACACTGTGGATTGGCTCTGTTAATAGACCAGCTTATTATACAGTTCATTTCGTGCTGAGCTGCTTCAATTTGCTGTTTATAAATAGAAGTATTAATTACACTAGAACCACTCACTGTCTCCGCACAGTGCTCTGCATATTGTCATTCTAAAATCTCGAACACTAGATAGGACTGTGGATTACTTAAATTAATACCATCCACTCGCTCCTGAAATACTGAGAACCCAGTTAGGCAGCAAATACCATCGTGATTTGGATGATTTAGATCCTATTATATGTACCTTTTGCATAATGGCAGTAGGGATGCACCGATACCACTTCTTCCGTCTGATACTGATACCTGAACCTCATATATCTCATATCTGCTGATATGTGTACCAATATGATCCTAATTCTAACTACTCAATAGGTGGACATAAATCCTGATATTTATACCATTCCCCTTTTATATAAGCAGTATTCTGTGTCAAAAAAATAAACATACTAAGCTTCAGTGAATGGTGTTTACTGGTTGGATAACTTCACATTTGAATGGTTTCAGAGCTACAAAAAGTCACCTTTTGTCATGGTTTGGCATGATGTTTTTAAAGTTTAATCAAATTTAATGTGTTGAAATCCTTGCTGCTTGTGCCTCCACTCTAAACACTGACAATGAACATTCTTCTTTTTATTATTATTATTCTAATTTTCTGATGTACTACTGCTTGTCAGAAGCATGAAATAGTTTCAAACTGCCAACAAGTTGCTTGCATCTGTTAAGCTTCATCCACTGCAGCCCTTGCAAGCGGTACTCAGTAATACATCATGAAGTGTTTTATGGTGTCTGTAGTCACTATTGTTGACACCGATACTGTGTTTAAGTGCCAGTATCAGGGCTGATACCAACACAGTATGGGTGCAACACAAAAAATCAGCTTCTCTCAGCTTTATTACACCATACTTTGCTAATAAATGCAATCAAAGCATTTTATGGGAACACCTTCAACCATTTTTGTGTGAGCAAGCATTGTGTTTGGAGTTGAGAGCTATAGGATGCTGATCTATCAGCTATGTTTGGTTATTTAGTTTTGCACAGGGTTGGGGGGGGGGGGGGGG
>JAILXH010250829.1:20925-35355 GCA_023558415.1 Piaractus mesopotamicus
CTATCTCCATTGTTGCAGTAGTGCTCATCCTCACTTGCTGTTTCTGCATTGTGAAGAAGACCTGCCTTAAGAAGAAGAAGGGGAAGAAAGGAAAAAAGGGGAAGGGAGACATGGGCATGAAGAATATGAAAGGAGGAGAGGTATGGACAAAAATAAGGGGCACCAAAGATTTACGAGTGTCTTGTACACTTGCACAGATATTTTTTTGGCCATTTAACCAAGGACAGTATGGAAAAAGAGCCATTTTTAGATGGAAAAAAGTACATGTTGTATCTGTTTATAGAACATATAAGGAGTTTTTTTTATCAACCAAAGTAATCCACAAAACATACAACTAAGCTTCTTCTCTACTTCAGGAAGTCATTTTACAAATGCATAGATTCTTAATTTAGCTTCTGGGTCAAGTAAATGGATGGTTAGTAATCTGGAAAGATATTTTTAGTCTTTAATATTCATGGAATATGAATAATTTAGTAGTGTATGTCACTGGTAGGCTATAAAGCAGAAAAGCAACATGAAAGATTTCCCACTTTGTAGTTTCATTTGCTGGGATGTGATAGATTGTTTTTCAAAAGACTGTTTGTGTTGTTTATTTCTATTTTGTTTTACATGCATATGAAGAATGACACTTTTTTCCTCTGAAATTTTGCAGGAATAATAATTGGAAATGTAAAAATAAATAATCCATAGAAAATACTGTGGTTTGTACATGCCATCAGTACAAGATTAGTTTGCCTTGAAGTATTTTTCTGATGACTGCAAACCCTATGAATATTGAGTTATTCTCATTTGCGAATTCAACTGGTCAATATGATTTTTTTCTTTTCTTTTGAATTTCTGTAGTAAATGTGTAACATCAGTTTCTGGTGTTTTATGTAAATGATGTGTCATTTTTTCATTTTTTATGTGTCCATTAACTGTCACTTAATTTGCTCTGATTTCCTCCTTTACTGTGTGTTATGAGTTCAATCTGTCCCTTTCTCTCCATCTCTTTGTCTCTTTATCCCTCCTGCTTTGTGTCTTATATTTGCTCCGTGTATCTTGACTGTGGCGGACTTCTCACACGGTAGGTGTGAAACAGCTTGCAGCGCCCCTCTCTGGACTCTTGATGTAAGCGCAGACCAGGGCAGGGGGCATTGAGGGTGGGGGATGGCTATGGGAATGAGCGCTATGGCTTCTACTTTAGTTTTGCAAGCTCAGGGGTGCTGAGGGTGCTTGAGGAGCTAATTGGAGATGGGGCTTCGCATTCCACCAGTTTGATATGCCGCACAAAAAAAGGAACCTGCTATGTTTTGTAAAAGACAAAATAGCTGACATCTGAAAACCAAAGTGATGACCTTTTGAAAGTGGACATGCATTGTTTATGAGCTGTAATTACATCCAGTTTACTGAGAGTTTGAATGACTGCACAGGAGCAACACACCAATCCTCACTAACATGCATGTTTAAAGAGTATGTTTGGTCACTTGTCAGTTAAGTGCTGCTTCATCTTTTTTGAGATCTTCAAGCATGATCTCAGTATCCTAAATTGAGGTGTAACAAGATTAACACTGTAACATTCCTAATTTAGTCCTCTATTAGGGATTTATGTCACAAGGGAATTTATGGAGAAAGGCTGAGATGATATGAAGCAGTATTCTTGACAATGCCCAATAGATGCTCTTTAAGGAGGTAGCAGTGAATGACCACAACTTGACTTGAGAGTAACTTTTCTGGATGACCCATTGTGCGCAAAGAACATTTCAAATATAGAGATAGGCTATGGTGGGGTGGAAAAAAACATTTTGCCTTTGGCTTACTTCATGCCTATTTTACATATTTTAGTTTGTTTTGTGATTTTTATTTATTTATTTTTTCCGGCTGGACACAGTCTGGTTCAGTCTTAAATTTGCTGCAAAATTCACTACCCAAAATAATGATGGATGAGCTAATCTAAACATTGTGCTGTAATTTTGGCAGTTTTACATTCAGTTCTTAAAAAACTAATAGCAGTTTGGGCCATGGTTTGATTTAGAGAAATGTAGCAGGACAGATCATTGTCTTTGTTGGGGCTGTGAACTAAGCGGTAGTTTCATTCTTGAGCCAGCTAAACCACAAAGCTTCTGATCTTTTGAAATCTGATCCTCTTTGTAAAATGTAAAGCAGTTACTGAACTAGCAAACACCCTTTTGCATTGTGACATGATAATCTGGTCAACCCTCAACAGGTTTAACTTTCCGGATTGTCTATAGTGAAAAAAGGACAATTTCAGCCATATGTTATGATTGTATGATTTCTTCCTCACCATTTCTTAGTTCATCTGCAATCCTGGATGGTATGTACTGGGATTTTTAAGCAGCATGACTGTGTTTGGATGCTTAATGCTAGCCACTTCTCAAGTTCTCGAAAGCAATGCCAAGCGCTCTCTGTTTGGCCAGCACATTTCATGTTAAAAAAGCATTAATCCTTGATACATCATGAATCGTAGAGATTTTCTGCTGCCATTGTTAGATGCAAACAGTAAAGTTTATTCCCAGTTTTTTGCATTTTGTGGCTTGGCATGCATGAATGTGAAGCATTTATGGCACCTGTTAAAGGTACTATGAAATTGAGTGTGTGTACGTGTGTGTGTGTGTGTGTGTATGTGTGTGTGTGTGTGTGTGTGTGAGGGGCATGGGTATTTCAGAGGGTGTGTGGCTGAGTATGTGAGTGAGAGTGATTCCTATCTAAGCATGTTATATTTAGAAACATTCTGAATTGACCTTTTTTTCTTCCTCAAGCTGTCAAACAGTATGTATTTTTTGTAATATTACATGTATGTTTTACATGAAAAATAACTTTGTTATGCCCTGGGAACACAGTGATACTCTAACATGACTATGAAGTTGAAAAGACTTCCAATAGGTGCTCTAAAGAGAATGTTGTTATTAGACTGCCATTTTATAAATATCTTAAAACTGCAGTTCTAAAGTTACTTTTAGACTTTTTAACTTTGTCCTTGGTTTTACTTTGTTATATATTTCTTCACCTTCTTCAGCCTGCACAAACAACCCTCAAAATCCCCTTCTGAAAAAGCAGATCTAAAAAATGTGACCAGTGGTGTAGTTGAGGGCATGCGCACATGCATGCCATATACTCAATTTTTATCATGCTGTTTGAGTATACTGACTAATGATAACTTATATGTATGCTTATTCAGTTTATTCAAAATTACTTATCAGTTTAATTTAATGATTTAATATGATTATTTGAGAATTGTGGTTCATTTTTGTCTTTTTCTACGGACCATCACTGGATCCCACCAGTTTTGTTCAAGTCTTTACCCAGACATCAGAGAGTATTAAGGAAGCTACTTGCAATGTACACTATATGGCCAAAGGTATGACCATGTACACTTGACCCTGATCACACCTATATGAGCTTGTTGGACATCCCAATCTGAACCGTGGGTATTAATATGGAGTTTGTGGCTATAACAGCCTCCATCCAAAATTTTCACAAGGTTTTAGAGTGTGTCTTTGGAAAATTGTGCCCATTTAGTTGAAGTCAGGGGTCTGTGCAGGCCACAGGATTTCCTCCATACCAAACTCACAAAAAAATGTCTTTATGGACCTCTTTTTGTGCACAGGGGCGCAGTCATGCAGGAACAGGAAAGGGCCTTCCCCAAGCTGTTGCCACAAAGTTGGAAGCATATAATTGTGTAAAATGTCTTTGTATGCTTTACCCTTAACATTACCCATCACTGGAACTAAGGGGTCATGCCCAAATCCTGAAAATCTGCCCAAGACCATTATCCCTCCTCCCCCAAACTTTGCTGTTGGCACTGTGCATTCTAGTAGACAGCATTCTCCTGGAATCTACCAAACCCAGAAAGTGAATCATGAATCATCACTTGAGAGAACACATTTTAGTGCTCCAGAGTCCAGTGGCTGCATGCTTTACAACACTCCACTGTGCATCGTGATCTTAGGCTTGTGTACAACTGTGTATGCTTACATTCCTCAATAATAGCACGTACAGTTGACCGGGTCAGATCTAGCAGTGCAGAAATTTCATAAACTGACTTGTGTCCCCATACTTTTGGCCATATAGTGTAGTTTATTTTTAGATCTAAGTTATGGCACAAAAGACAACACAAGATACACCATAAACTCTTTGTGCTTGCACATGATTACTATTACTGCTGTTAGTCTTTTTCTCCAATAGCCTAATATGACCAGATAAATTACCAAAACTTAACTAAGTTCCTATATTTGTCTGCTAGAGTGAGTTACTCACTGAAAGAAATAGACCTACACCTTAATTCATAGGTTTATTGAGTATAATAAGATTTCATTTTAACATTTCCCAGAAGGCACTACATCTCTGAGTCTCTCAACTCAGAATGTGTAAATTTGTAGGTTACATACAACAAATTAAAATGTTATGTATGTCTTCTGAACAAATTAATAATTAAATCTACTACAAGCATGAAGCACATACATTACCACACTCACTACAGCTAACACAATCAGTTCTTCTTCAATTCTGATTACAGATATTGATACAAATATTTTGAGCAGTTACATCTCTTTTAAATACAATCCTATTTTAAATTCCTTCTTGTGAGTCAAATAATAGCTGAGATTTGATAAGGTAGGATTTACCATGATTAAACCCTTGATTTATACCAGTAACATGATATCACTTCTTGTAACGCTAGTGAAACTAGAAGACAGTTAAAATATGGTTCCTTTAAATGAAAAGGAGAAAAATGTAATTTCAAGGTTTTGCTAAATGAAAGCTAAAGGAAATGATCAATCCATATAGTGGAAGACAGTGAAGGATGTGCAAAATATAAAGGCGCTTGATAAAGATATTTTTCATTACAGCTGTCACATGCAAATCAGATTAGGATATTGTTTAAGATTTAATCACAAGTGGACTTAATAACATTAACTATTAATCAAGCTTAACTGTTTTTTTTTTTTCATTGTGATTAAAAGTGTGCAAAAAAGATGATATTTAGGTCAGTGAAATCGAAGAGATGATGTGAAAGTGATGTGGAAAAATTAGTGGCTTTTATGCTACATGTATTTGTCTTTAATCCTTGTACATTTGTCAGTTACCTCAAGCCATTTTCTATAAATATCTCTGTTGATCAGATAGACCTCAAACAATAGAGGAATCAGTTTTGGCAGAGATCTTCCATTTTGTAGACAGTATATTGTTATTTTTGTTTTTCAATTGCATTCCACAGAAAATGTAGATTATTGCAAAATGGTGTCATGAAAAGAAAAGTGAAATCAAGTCATGTTGCTACCAGTGTCATCGCTGACACAGTTGCATATAGTAATGCGTGGGTGGTTTGACCCCTGGCATACTTCAGGTAAGTTGAGAAACTGCCAGGTAGGTCCCATGACTGACTTAATGACCTATGTTTGGATTCATTGACACTAACTTGTTAACACACCATAACCCTAAGCAATAACTCCTCTTGCAAATCCCCTCCCCCTTTTGTTTCTACAGAAACAGGATGATGATGATGATGAAGATGACATTGAGACAGGGATGACTGGCGATGAGAAAGAGGAGGAGGAACCCAAAGAGAAGGAGAAGCTTGGCAAACTGCAGTTCTCATTGGATTATGACTTCTCTGACAACAAGGTCAGATTATTGTTTATTTAGTAATACTAAGAATACTAAGTACTAAGGATACTTTACATTTTTACAGAAACATTTTTACAGAAAACTAGACTTCAGCTCTGTGGCACATTCCTCGCTTATTTCACACCTTTAATGTAGTCTCAAAAGGCTTAGTCCTGAATTAAGCTCCATTAATTGTGACTCTCTATTAAGAACAGATCATCTTTTCATTCACAGCTGACAGTAGGTATTCTGCAAGCTGCAGATCTTCTCTCCATGGACAGTGGAGGTACCTCTGACCCTTACGTCAAGGTATACATTCTCCCAGATAAGAAGAAGAAGTTTGATACCAAAGTGCACAAGAAGACTCTGAATCCTGTCTTCAATGAGACGTTCAGTTTTAAGGTGAGATAAACAAACTTTCAGTGTATATTTCTGCACATCATCAGACTCCATCTCATTGACTGACTTTAATGAATTTCTTTTACATTAAGTCATATTCAGTAACACCAGCACTTTCTGGCATTTGTGTAAACAGGCCCCCAAGACAAAGCTGTGCCTAAATTTGATTTCTAAATTTTTCTTCAGTCCTTAATACGGCAAACAAAGCTATGTAAATAGAAAATGTGCCATCCTCTGTAACGTCTCACTGCCTGTTAAGAAGCAAACTTAGAGCATTTTAAATAATACTTCAAACATGCGCTTCAACCTCAAGAAGTACATCCCAGTCCTGCTTAAATGGTCTGAAAAACCAAAGAACAGCTCTTCATTAGTGCAGTGTCAGCTGGGTATTTGAAAGGAAAAGTGATTCCAGTCCACATAAGGGCATTCTGTGTAATTCACCTTAAGCTGCTTCCTCTCATATGGAAATTCAGCACTCCAGCAAAGCCCTTCTCTTGTCAGCATTCAGATGCATCTGAGGCAGCTATTTTTATTCACATATGAAAAGCATAATTTAAAAATGCTATAATCTTTTAAAAAAATTGGAACATTTGGTATTTCATTACCAATACCGATGATAGGGAATTATTGCAACGTAAGTATTCCAAATGTACTGTGTAACTGGCATTATGTGATTAGTACTTTGTTTTGATTGTCAGTTTAGTGTGACAGTCCGACTCATGAGCAGATTGAATACCAATATGTAAGCTCAGATTTACAATAATTGTTCTTGCTCCACAATCAAAACAAAATGTACACCTTTTTTTACAAGGTTTTTACATAACAGTGTGTCACATCTAATTCCCTCAGATTCCCTTCCAAGAGATGGGTGGAAAGACACTGGTCATGTCAGTGTATGACTTCGACCGATTTTCCAAACATGACGTGATTGGTGAGGTGAAGATCCCCATGAATACACTGGATCTGGCCCAACCCATTGAGCAGTGGAGGGACCTAGACAGTGCTGAGAAAGAGGAGGTAAGCCACATTCAGCATTCAGCTCAACAGTCCTGGAACAGTAATTTGACTAAAAATGCTTGGCATGCATTCTAAATGATGATTTCACTCAAAACATTATTACTATTAAAACAGGTTTTTGCAGAGGATTATTGTTTGAGTGACAGTTAAAACAACAACAATAAGCTATGTTTGGAAGCTGCCTACATGAGCATAGAAAGTTTAACATGTTGAAACATGTAGGACAGTCAGGTAAGACTAGTTCTGATTCATAGTTGGGTCCTATTGCTGACCAGAAGCCTGTGATGGCTCAATTGGCTGAGCTCTCATTGGGTGTCCAGGATAGCCTTTTTTTCATCCTGTATTACTATAGGGTAATGTTCATAAGGCTGCAAGACACTTACATAAACTTGTCATGACAAATGTCAACAACATGTATAAAGGCTTATTCCAATAGGTGTTGTCTATCATAAAGGCTGCTTATGTCAACTTTGATGCCAAATTGACATAATACCTACACTTGGGTCCAAAAGTTCAGTAGTGAAAGAGATCAGTAGTGAAAATGCTTTTATTTTGCATTCTACTCTAAATTAATACAAAGTTTTTCATTACTATTTATATTATTAGCATAACAATCTGAGTGAAATAAAAAAAAGGATTTCTGAATTTCTTAGTATTTGTCCCCCTTTTGCCTTAATGACAGCGTGCACTCAAGCAAGCGCAGACTCTGATCACTAACACTGACAAAAGCCTCTGATGAGTAGATCAAATCCACGTGAACACGTGCTTCAACAGAAGGAATAAGACTAAAAAACTTCTGACGTATTGGTACAAAGGCCTTACCATGGTTAATATCGCAAATTAGAAATTGTGCTTAATTGTGAATATTTTTTCACCAGGTGAAAATTTTCAATGTGGTCTCAGACTTTTGGACCCCACTCTATGTTAAGTAACATAAATTTTTTTCTGACTTTGGGATGTGTCATGACAAGTTTTTGGGTACAATGACATATGTTAATGCAACTGACTTTGTAGCCAAGTGTACATGCAGTGACATAATGCTGATGACATTGCTTACATCTTATAGATGGTAAACTGAACCCTAAGGACCACAGAAAATGTTTACTTCTGTTGAACAAGCCTGACTTGGCAAGCTATATCATATTGTCAGCATTATGTCACTGTGACATACACTGTGCTATAAAGTCTGTCATTTAACCACAGAAAGTGTCAAGACACAACCTAATATCAGAAGAAAATTAGTGTCACCTGATATGTCCACTTGACAGTGAAGCTGGCCTTTATGATAAATGATGCCTATTGGAATAAGTGTTTATAAATATTTATGTAGGTTTACGTCATGAAGGTGGTCATGTAGCCTTATAAACACTGCCCTACAGTAAAGTGATACCAAAATGATATGCAATGATAAAAAAATTATCCTTGCTAAAATGTGAAGGCTTTTTGATTTCATGTTTGAATTTATTGTTTCATTGTCAATTACACTGAGTTGCAATTTAATAGGTACACCCTAACCTGACCTTCACACAAATTGTAAATTCAAACAAGCCATATGTCACATGATTGTGATGTGTGGTATAAATCTAGCAGACTATTTTTTTTCAGGCTTCAGTTGGGGATCAGTAATCCGTTGAGCAACCGAATAAGCAAAATGAGTGATGTTCATGACTTTGAATGTGCCATGATAATTGTCGTTAGGCATGCCGGCTCTAGCATCTCCCATGGCTGCCATCCTGGGCTTTTTCCATATAAAACTTTTAAAGGTGTACTGTGAATGGTGTGAAAAGCTAAAAACCCCCAGTGACTGGCAATCCTACAGATGAATACAGCTTGTTAATCAGGGGGATCAAAGCAGAATGGTGAAAACTGTGCATGCATATCAACTTCAAATTCAACACTGGTTTGCAGAATCTCTTAGAACACACTGCTTATTGGACTTTATCACAAATGGGCTACAACATCCATGTGCCCAAGACCAAATCAATGTTGTCAGCAAAGAGCAAAAAATACCTGCCAGGCTGTCACTTCCAGTATGATTCCAGGAACATGAGAGCAACTGTTTTTGCATTGCTTCAGTAGCCTGCACAGTCACATAATCCCTATTAAGAATGTTTGGGATAAGGTCAAAGAACTGTTTGCAGCAGCACTGCAGCAACTGCATAATGCGATTATTTCCACATAGTGCAAAATTCACAATGCATCCAGCATCTTACAGACTCAATGCCCAGATAAATTTATGCTGTTCTGAGGGTCAAAGAACAAAGGAGACAAAAAATATACTACAAGATAAGTGTACCTAATAAACTGCCATCTCAGTGCACTGATCCTTAACAATGGCTCATCCTTTCTTATTCTGTTTCAAAACCAAACACAGCCTGAGCGACTTGGTGATATTTGCGTCTCTCTGCGCTATGTGCCCACTGCTGGGAAACTTACCATCTGTATCCTGGAGGCTAAAAATCTAAAGAAGATGGACGTGGGAGGCCTGTCAGGTACAAACACACACACACACATAAAAAGGGCCTGTCTTTCTATCTAGAGTGGGTGAAAATGAAGTTAGTAGCATCAAATTTGTTGACTGCTTAAGTATTCAATAATAAAAGTTGTGATGAAAATACAGCCAGTACAAAGCGTGCATCATTTCACTCTTTTTTTAATATACTGTCCAAATGTTGAGCTATCTAAGAAATCTAAGAAGCCAAGCAAACAGAGATGGTGCAGTGTGTTCATGCCACCTCAGTGCCTGCATCAGTCATGCAGAAGTGATGCTCACGTGCTGACTCTGCAGTCTTCTCATTTTCTCACAGCACCATATATGCCTTCCAGTCAGGCTTTGCCACTGCCATCTGCTGGCAGCTCTGGGAACAGAAATAGTTCATGAAATCCTGCAGTCTTTTACTAGCCGGTTTCCCTTCATCCTAGATCAGCTGCAAAAGATAATTGAATTAGCTTGATTTTAATTAGTTTGACACACTGCCTTTTATGTGACACTTTACCTTGAGTTAGGTCTTGAGATTTTATAGTGTCTACAATATGAATGTTGATGAAAAATGTGTAATGTGAATTAAAGATATTTGGCTCAGTTTACCTTCTGAATGGTTGCAGATCCTTATGTGAAGATCCACCTGCTGCAAAACGGCAAGCGGCTGAAGAAGAAGAAGACCACAGTAAAGAAGAACACACTAAATCCTTACTACAATGAGTCCTTCAGTTTTGAGATCCCACAGGACCAGATGCAGGTAAGCAAGACCAGTGCACAGATGTTGACTTTTTAAAAAATTATTTCCAAACATCATGATTTTGAGATTTGTGTTTGAGATTTTGTGTTTGGAAAATTGTTTTTGAACTACAACATGTTGATGATTTCTTTAGGTCTCTGTAGTTGCATTGTAAAACCATTTTTAAAAGTGTTTCTTATTGCTAAGCTGTCAGGACTGTTGCATGGTTCTGTGCATGGGATTAAAATGTCATGTTAAGTGCACACCTATGATCTATAAATGTAAAGTATTTTAATCAATATAGATTTTTATAATCTATAAGCAAAATAAGCTATACAATTAAAAGTTATTATTGCATGTTATCATCTTTGCTACATTTAATAACATAAATAATGGATTCCTCCAATATTAAAGAATATATTTATGTTGTGTCTTCCCTATTACAGTGGTATGCAAAGGTTTGAATACCCATGGTTAAAATAAATTTTCTTGTAATTAATTTTAAATGAAAATAAACTTAAAATGACTTACAATTAACACATGCTTAACAGAGGCAAACTAATTTATGGCATTTTCCGTGCATTTTAGATCACAGTTTCTAGTTTAGCATACTGGAAATGCACCATATACACAATAACTTTTACACAGGACACAATATGTTAAATTTAGCAAACAAACAGTGATTGAGCATTAAAATGCGGAGAACTGTTATCTGTACTTATTTTTACTTGCAAAATCAACAAAATCTGTATTTTGACCAGGCATGCTCAAATTTTTGCATACAACTGTATAATGTCCAGTTCCACTTTCCTTTTTTTTTCTTTTTTGCTGATACTCAAATATTATAAAATTGGAGATCACATCCACAGCAAGCTAATCCCCATTTTAACTTAGCTCCTTACTGATGGAGAACTACCTTTATTGAGGTCTTATTGAAGTCTATGCAAGTAGCACATTATGTGACTGTCATTTGTAGTGTGTTAAAAAAATCTTCTGATGAAACTTAATTTATTAGTTAAGTTGAACTTTAACTATTTATTAAAATATGCAGCACTAGTCCAAAAAGATTTGGGGCAGTAATTCAGGGCTAACAATGTCCATGCATTGTGTTGTGATGACTAACAGCTCTCTTTATTTGCAGAAAATCCAAGCCGTGATCACAGTGCTGGACTATGACAAGATTGGCAAGAACGATGCCATCGGCAAAATCTGGGTGGGCAGCAAAGCGCAGGGAACGGCGCTCAGGCACTGGTCAGACATGATCGCCAACCCACGACGGCCGATCGCCCAGTGGCATCCTCTCAGGCCCGAAGAGGAAGTGGACGCTGAGCTAGCAGGCCTCACTGCCAAGAAGTAAATCTTCCTTTTACCCACGCACACTGCCACCTTTCCACTTTCTCTCTCCTCCCCTTTCACCCACTCAGTATGTTTTGCATATTTTCCATCCATCCAACCAGCACTGCATGATACACGAGGAGATCAGAAAAAAAATAGAAAAAAAAAAGGTTTCCATTTCAACAGTTAATCCTTTTTAAAAATGAGATGAGATGTAAAATCAAGAAGAATAAAATATATGTGAAAATAAGACATCCTAGACGTCAGAAGTGAAATGCAAAGAGGTATAAAACTATTATCATCGTCTTCTTAGAGAAACTTTGCTTATAGATCACAATGTCCTGTAATAAACTATGTTTGATAAGATCAAATATCAGTCCAAGGACCACAAAGATACCCAATCTGCCACCTCCATCATATTATCACAGTCTTCTTTAGTAATAAGAATAAAATGAAACATGCATCTTTTGTTAAATCCTACATGTTGTGTCTGGGAGGATGGTTTGTTATGAAATTTTTAAGGGGGTTAGTGTTTGGACTGGATGCCTCTAACTGAAAAGAAGTCTGTTGGGTGTCAACATTACTGCCTGCAAACTATCACCTCAACAAGTGTGCTCCATCAGTTCCTAGAGTGCTGGACCTTTCCACGGTCTCATAACAAGTCCTGTGTCTGTCTTTCTAACAAAAAGGATACAAGCCTTTGAACATCACAAAATAAGCAATTCTTGACTGCCAGGGACGCCTTCCTATTAAATCCATCCGTTTGGTTTTAGTGCATTAAACACATTTGTTCTGCTTGAGCACTTTAAATGGAAAACATTTTGCTTTTTCATTTACTGTTAAATGACTCAAGAATGCTCTTACTTCTTGATTCCTTTTTTTCCAGAATTTTGATGAGTACACTGTTTTTTATGCTATGAAAGAGTGCTTATGTTATTGATCAGATTAGTTTGATTCATTAATGCATGCGATAGTGCTCGTAGTCTGTTTTTACTAATTATTATTTATAGCATTTTAATATTTTGGACCCAGTTAGCATAATTCAGTGTGGATATGTGTTGGTTTCCTCATTTTATGCATTATTTAGTTCTATAACCATCATTTCTTATGGTTTGAAATGAAATGAAAGGGTCTGAAAGTGGGTACTGTTATTTGTGTATTTTATACACAGCTTACCAAACTGCTAAAACTATTTGCACTACTGGATATAGCTATATTCTGTGGGTCTTGGTTGTGTAGTTCAATCTGTCGACTTATGTGGTGGTGCATCTTTTATTCAAGTCATCTGGTTTTGCGGATTTTATGTTTTTAAAAACTGAGAACATGTATTATTGGAATGCTGGACTTATGAGACTATGAATCTCCCACTGAATAGAAGCATTTCACAAGCTAAATAAATGTGACTATTCCTCGCGCGCCTAAAACACACCATACTGCCTACTTTACATGTGTGGTATGGACTAACTACTTCATGGCAACTTTTTAAAACTATACACCAACTGGGAATTTCAACTATAACTACAAGCTAGAATATGGAAAATGTTTTAATGTAATGCTTTTAGGTCTAAAACCTGGCCAGATATTATGTTTAGAGACCCATCATTAGATTCTGAATTAGCAGGTTTCAGACTAGGAATTTTTGAAGTTTTCGTATACTTGAAACACTTTAAGCCAACCTTCACGAAATTAACAAGAAGCTCTTTTGCTGAGCTATACTCTATTGCAATAATATTGTTAGACTCTGAAAAAGCAGGTATTTACATCTGACACATTTACAGTGCAGTCTGAGTGCAGTTTATGTCTCCTTGGGAGTCTGAATGAGTGTTTTTTTTTTTACGTATTTATTCATTTGTTCTTCCATTATGACCCATATGGCAACCAATATTTCAATTCCTTATTTAATGTGTCACTAATATGTGTCCCTTCAGATTTACCATTCTTAGTTCTGAAAATACCAATGAAATGCAGCAAACACCCCTCACCCCTGACCATTGGTGTGTAGTTTTGCCTATATATGCATAGTTCCTACTTAATGATACTGCATGTTTCAATAAAAAGATGAGCATGTTTATGAGACAAAGCAAAAATATATTGTGTATGTAAGTAGGTGTTATTTGTCATTTTAATAACAAAAAGGGAAGGGAAAAGATGCTCTGTATATTTTCTAACTGAAGTAAATATGTATTTTCCATGAGTGGGTATTGAGAGAATGTGAACTGTACTAAACTAGTCTTCATATTCACAATGTGCCCATCCCTAGCCATCATGAGCAAAAATGTTCAGTGCTTTGTGTGAACTATTAGAGGATGAAAATGTAGCCGCATGCTTGACGTCTACTTGTGACATTTTTAACAGATAAACTGTATTTATCAAACTACAAGTTGATTTTCACTTTGCAGCGTAATATTTGGTCTTGTTTTTTAAATGTGTTTGTGGAAGTAAAAACTTCCATGGGGGCTCCAAGTCCAATTCATATGATTTTTCCATCACTTGGGAACATTCAAGTGTAGTGTGGGGGTCTGGATGATAAAGTATTTAATGTTCTGATTAGGACTAATGCTAATTTTTTTTTCACGATCAGTGCCAATAAAAGAAGTCACGTGTACTGCCATTTTATCTGACTTTGTCATTTTAACGTGATTTTTTTGGACCAAACTGAACCAGTTTTCACAGTGGCAAGAGGCTTGCCTTAGCACAATAGTATCATTGCGTTTTGGGAAAAAAACAACTTGGGGTCCCCTTCTTTCAATTTCTGTTAATTAAATGGCTTATTTCACAATAATGCTATAGCCACATTTTACTTCATTACAGCATTTAACAAGCCAATAACAGTGTGTGTGTGGGTGTGGGTGTG
>JAILXH010250852.1:11102-27003 GCA_023558415.1 Piaractus mesopotamicus
TAAATAGCTTGTACTTAATGGGTATTTTGACTGCAAATTAAATAAATTAAGAGTAATCTCTGAATCTCTGACCGAAACACGTTATGAGAGAAGCTATTTCAAGTGTCTCTCTGGCTCTGCCGTCGTATAATATGGTTTCCTCTCTCTCTGTATGTCTGTGCTGTGAAGGAGCTACAGGTAAGTTCCTCCATGCTGGTGTGTGGTGCTGTATTCAGTAGTAGAGCTAGTCTTAAGTAGATAAAGTCATATTACCTACAGTGTTGTCTGTGGTGTTGTGCAGTGTTGTGCATGGTTTTCACCCTTTGCACATGGTTTGTTCTGGATTTTGGAACACGTTTTATATTGGTTAAATAAATGGAGTTCCTGCAGGCCAAATACACCTTACGGATGTGTATTTCACCTCAGACCCAAGAGAAAAGTGATAGAAGGAACTGATACATATTAAGGGAAATTCCACTGAGTATGTCACCTGCATTATATTTCCTACATTATGATCTTTATTACACTGACATTTTTACATAATTCAATTGTTAAGATATGAATAAAGTCATTCAGAGTGGTTTGATGTGAAATGAGTAATTGTGGAGAAACTTACCGAGTCAAAATTCTTTACAGTGGTGGTGATATGAGCCCATGTCTATAGTGTGAATATAGCCATTTTAGTTACTATGCAAAACCACCAGTGAACCAGTGAAGGTTTCTTTGTGTAATGTTTTACCATACAGAGCCCTAAGGGATTTATTAGGTCAAAACCTTGTAACAAAGACGATCATAAAACAATGTATCCGGCATCACGTAACATATTTGTAACAATTTTGCAAAATTTTGTGTTCTGTCACCACTGATTTGAACATTTCTGACTCTCTCAATGACTTCGTTATACATTAACAAATGAACTTTGATGTAAATCAGTGGAATTCCCCTGTAAGTAATCCAAATGAATGGGGGTGAGAACAGCTCAGCGTTAAATGGTAGCAAATGGTCGACCTTGCGCTTGACCCCAACTTCCTCTCGTGTTCATGCCTGTCTCTGTGACTTTGGGGAAGTGATTTGAGATATGCAAAGAGCCCATTTCCTGCGTATGAACACCGCTGGCCAAAGTGATTCTAAATCTTAATTTCAGTAATTTACCAACATAATGACAAATGTGAGCTATGCAGTCTCCTAATCAACTAATAAAACAAGGGATCTGTCAATGTCTTTTAGCTGTTTACTCTTGGTGTTTAATATTAGAAGGTGGACTCTAGCAGGACAATCTTTACAGATTCTTGTTCACTCCCTTATAATGAGTCTTCTCATTCTCTCGTCTCATCCTCCCTTTTAACTCTCTGTGCCGTCTTGTGAAACCAGCAGAGATAAATCAGAGGAGATTAGGTGTTTTGCTGACGCACTTTTGAGGAGCTGATGAAACTGCTCTTAGCCGGTACCAGGAGCATCCCTTTTCTCCCTGTTGCATCAGAGGCTGTTATTAGAGGGACGCCTTTGAACTGGGTTGATGCAGGCAAACAGCCATCCACAGTTAGGCTTGAACTCTTGAGTTCAACAGCAACAAGACTGTAGGTCTGACCAGAGTGTGGCCCGCGGGCCAAAGACTGCCTGGGAGAATGTTTGATTTGGACTGCCAGACAGTCACCCTAACCGTACCACCTCATTCGATGAGTGAACAAACATTTTTTTATGCATTAGAGGTGGGCGATATGGCAAAAATACAGAGTGATTCAAAAAGATTCATCCGATTTCAGAATGATTTATTTCACTTGTAAATCATTACAGAACAGTGCAGTAAACTGTAAATGGTTTAGGTCAGCATAAAGTTTATTATGTTTATTATGAACCTCCTCCAGCTGTACGGACAACATCAACGCCATAGTCAAATTCATCTCATACTCGATTGAGCATGTCGGGTGTCTCTGCACTCACGGCTCTTTCAGTGCGATTTCGGAGATCATCCAGTGTTGTGGAACCAACGACGAACAATCTGAGCTGTTGGAGCTTCACTGCTGACGAAATTCATGTTACACAGTTATGACGGATTCACTCTTCTTGAAGTGGAGAACACAGAACACTTTCTGCTCAGGAGCCTCATCTCCTCTCAGACTGTAGGGAGCCATCTTCCACTAACAGTCAGAAACTCTATGACCCCCTCTTTCAATTGGTATGTGATTGGTTCCTAGGCGCCTCACGGTTGTAAAAACATGGCGCTTTGAAATCGGATGAATCTTTTTGAATCACCCTGTATAACATCACGGTACTTCAGTACGTTTCCATGAAACACAATATGCATTGATATTTAGTTTTTTCTGAGTTTTGAGAAGAGAAAAAAAGAACCAGTAGTACCACATTTAAAAATACTATCAAAAACTATGAATACAATGATTTATGTTCAGTGTTCGCATTGAATAAATCACATACTGTGCTGCACTAAATTCATTTTATAACATGACCCATCTTTCTGTTTTTAAAATTTTATAAGTTACAGACTGTAGTCCATCTGTTTCTCTGCATACTTTTGTTATCCCCCGTTTACCCTGTTCTTCAATGGTCAGGACGCCCACAGAACCACCACAGAACAGGTATTATTTGGGTGGTAGATCATTCAAAGCACTGCAGTGACACTGATGTGGTGGTGTGCTAGTGTGTTAGTGTCTTTTTAAAGCTGCAACCGCTCACCCTCAAAAATCCACTCAAAAGCAGTTTTTAAGCTCCACCACCTTCAACCTGAAAATCTCATCGTAGAGACCACTGAGGCACCGCTATAGGATGTGCACATTTACAACAGACGTAGCTATAGTTAAGTTCTTCATTTTGGCCAGAGTGTACTTTTAAAACAGCCATATAAGAACCAATGAGAGCAACTGTCCGTCAGCCTCAGCCTGAAAAGCATGACCCAGCCTGCTTTCGTGTGTTGCCACAGATGTGCACTCGTATATGTGGACGCATGAATCTAATCCCGATTCCCAACTGTTTGTGTCAGGGTGAGACGGTGGACAGTTTTAACTGGGGAGCACGGAGACGCTCCATGGACAGCCTAGACCGAGTGGAGCCACAGCCTCTGGAAGAGGACACTCGGCTGTCCGGCAGTTCACCCAGCCTGGGACCCATTGCTCGAGACGACTCGGACGAGTCTTCGGAAGAAGACTCGCTCACTGTCAGCCACATCCTGTCCACCACACAGCTCGTGAGTCAACATCTACTTCAAAGGGGATGAGATAACTTCTATAGAGTTCATCACTGATGGATGTTAAGCCTTTTATTTAAACCTGTTATTTAAACCTGTTATTAATCTTAAAGGGAAATTCCACATAATTCAGTGGTT
This sequence comes from Piaractus mesopotamicus, assembly GCA_023558415.1. Taxonomy (NCBI): domain Eukaryota; kingdom Metazoa; phylum Chordata; class Actinopteri; order Characiformes; family Serrasalmidae; genus Piaractus; species Piaractus mesopotamicus. Next base: position 14,419 of record JAILXH010250852.1, read on the forward strand.
GAGTTGTAAACAGGGTCAGTCAGAGTTTGTTGGGTTTGATGTGAAGTGGTTCGTTGACGAGGAACTTAGTTTTCTTTACGGTGGTGGTGATAGGAACCGAGGGTTACAAAGTCTACAACACAAATATAGCCATTTTATTGACTACCTAACATGACCAGTGAATCTTCTTAATTTGCATGTATAATGTTAGTCATGGTGAAATAAAATAAATGGTAAAAATAAGTTTTCTTCATAAAGCAATGTCTTAAGCATGATGCTGAGCATTTAACTTTCTGTGAGGGAGCTTTTAGAGGAATTTAATGCATCAGACATCTGGTTCCTATCGAGGTAGATGCCAATTTTAATGACATGAAGGCTAATCTTAAATTCCCATAAGTTTTCTTCAAATGACTGATAATGCACTTTAAATTGTAGCATCTCTGCCTCCCGTCATTAGGATGTTTGTAAAAAAGACCCCTCTGTATTTCTTTCCAGAATATCAGCATGTCTCCGACCGAGCAGGTGAACCACATGGACTCTCTGTCCACGTCCCTAGATGCCGCTTCAGCTGAGCCCTTCTCTCTGCCCACCCCAGTGCCCAGCCTCAGCGCCAGCCTGCCCGAGGATTCAACCCCGCGGGTGAATAAGGGCTTCAGAATGGCTGACTTGTGGGGGCCCACGCACTCCTACTCCTACCGCACCTCCATTCTTGAGTTTTTCGCTAACACTGCTAAATAGGAATGCTTCTGTTTTCTCTTTCTGCTTTAGTCTTTGATGAGGGGTGAGGTTTGGCATCTTATGGCTAGATAATATACTGTACATGCTTTTTTCAATTATTGTTTCCTTTTAAAGAGCAAGGGAGTTCTGCACTTACCCACAGCTGCATGAAAATGCGCTAACTTTAGCATTAGCTCTCTGGCTTCTGTTTTCTAACTCTTCCTCTTCCCTGCATTAACCGTCTTTGAGGCCTGCCACTGCTTTGCCTTCAGGGCTCCTTGGGTTTGGTTTGGCAACAGGAAGAGGCTCTAACCCAGCCACTGCGGCAATGTGTATGGCTTCTCGCTGGGTGGCAAGCTAACATCCTCAGCATGGTGGGGCTGCAGAGTAAGAGAGCGTACACATTGCCTGTGGCCCACATACATTAGACCAGACCAATGGGGACTTGGTTTTCCCAACATTTCAGTGGTTTCCGAACATTTCTAAATTTCCTATCATTTGGGCACTAAAATATGCTAAAGAGAAAAAAAAACAAACAAACTCGACAAGGAGTCTCTTAGTATTTAAAGGTTAGTTTACTTATTGTTCATCCTCTATACTTTGTTCACAATTAGTTCGGTTAAGAATTTTGTTTGCAAAGTAAATATACCACTGTGTTATTGATTGTTTAAAGAGCCCATGTCCTAGTATGTGTTTTATTTAGTTCCCTGAGATCCACTTATGACATTTATGTAGTTTTATATACCAAAAGCAGTCTTTGTACATAACCATTTTCCGACCTCTCTTTATCCCTTAGTATTAAATAGGCTGTTTTTGTGAAGGTTACTTTAAGACACGGTCGTGTGTAAAAATTTGAACTGGTCAAAAAACATTCTGTTGATTTTGTAAGTGAAAATAAGCTAACACGTCCTCTTTGGTAAACAAGCATAAATATGGCATTTATCTGCTAATGTTATTGCAGAATTTCTATTTATTTGCTGAGTTTAACATAAAATAATAATAAAAAAAAAAAACATTAAAAACATACAACATAAAATATAAAAGGTGCTATAATTGTATGCTTTCCTCCACCAATACGTTAAATTCAGCAAATAAACAGTGATTGTGCATTAAAATGTACAGTACTGTGTTCTTTGTAGAGGATGTGTGACTTATTTTCACTTACAAAATCAAAATAACATAATTTGACCAGGGCGCCCAGACTTTTGCATATGACTGCATATGTGAAGGAGATCTTTTCTGTTTGGCTTCCCTGTATTATCCCTCTTTGAATAAGCAGTCTGGGCCGAAACACTCCTTAAAACACTCCTTATAACTTCAGCTAAACTGTTGTAGGCTGAATATATGGATATTTGTTTTTGTGACATCACAAAAACAATGAATTCAAATGGGCTGTTTTTGCACATGTGGACTGAATGCATGTTTTGTAACTTCAATAATGTTTACATGACATATTACACATATTTATTTATAAAAAGTGAGGGAAGTTCATTTTTCCATGATATGGGCCCTTTAAGCGGAGTAGTTTCTGGGATATTACAGACATGGATTGAGGCGAGGTGATTGTGGTGATAGATGACATAAAAAGAGAAGCAGCCATATAATGTCATGCATAATCAGTTGCATGATTTCAAAGTCATGACTGCAGTCTGTTTTGGTTCTCATGGTAGTGTTTTGTTCTTTCAGTTATAAATACTTAAGCCATAGCTTTTACAGTGACCTTAGTTCCCCACAGCTGTTGAGTTTCCAGTGCAAGACCAGTGTGTGGTGCGTTTCCGCTGCTTCTGCTTACTCACCCTGCCTTTTATCTTCCCTTTCATCATTAGACTGAACTGTCAGCAGAAGATGAGGGCGCAAGCATCCATGAGGATGAAATCTCTCTCTGCATTAACGAGCTTCCCTCAGCTTTCAGCCACTCTGACAGCATAACGCTGGACGTTCCTGGGGACGTCAAGGGAGATGTGGAGTCCAGCTGTTTACCCAGGTATGGTCATCAAGCAGCTTTGCCTGATGAATGTATTAATATAAAGCAGAGAGACTTGCATTTCAGGGCCATGTATCACCTAGAAGTACTCGCAAGGTTCAAGCTACAGTACCAGTCAACAGTTGGCCACACCTGATTGAGTGCCTGTTTTTTTGAGGCAGAAGAAAAAACACGCTAAAATATGGTGTGTATGCGCTGCTGCGAGTCACCCTGTAAAGCCAGAAATAATCATTTAAAAGTGGGAATTTTTGAGACGTCATACATCTTTATGTGTTAGCATCACACGCACAGGCTCAAAAAGAAGGAGTGGCTCGATGTTTAGGTCTCAAATGCAAAATCAACATTACACTGATGAAGATATGATGAGAATAATAGCTAATAACTTACATCCTCAGAAGAAACGTCCTTCACCAAGTTTAGACTGAGTGTTACGACCCGGTCTAGGGTCAGGCCGTAACAGAGAGTGATAGTGGGCTCTCTCCCCAGACCTGCTGCCAGACCAGACACCGAACACCATTTAAACCAGAAAACGACAGGTTTATTTTCTTCAAAGCTCAGACAAGTTGAGGTGATGGCTTCAGGGACGAGCATTCGCCAAAATAACAAACAAAACAACTAATGATTTCACTCTTAACTGAACTGAAAACAAAAGACATATAGGCTACCCTAACTCCCTACCTTAACCAGGAGAAAAGGTAACCAAAACAACATGGCACCCGTCCCCTATTTTCCCCAAGCTCTCAAAGCGTAATCAAACAGTCACAAAGCCGAGCCGAGCCGAGCCGAGCCGAGCCGAACCGAGCCAAGCCAAGCCAAGCACACAGAAGTGAAGAGTGCTGGGCTGGGCTGGTCTGGACAGGTGTTCTTCCAGGTCGGGTCAAAGGGGAAAGAGCCCTGAACGTTTCTCAAGATGGTGGCTCAGCGACCTCTTATACCTTTGTGCGCCCCCCTTTGGCCAATCATGTGCCTGCACATAAGGGGACACTTAACAGGGAACACACAAAATGCCAGCACAAGGCACATAAAGGTCGTAACACTGAGTTGTTTTTGAATTTCCTTTCAACTCACTTACAATCACCAGATTCATCCTCTCGGGGAAGGGGTCTGAAGCACAACCCTCGTTCTAAAATGTTCTTCTGCATGCAAGTTGCATGCATAAAGACATGTCTACCAGATCAGATCCAAATTCCCAAATCTTACATAATGTAGCTTTAATGTCTCTAAAACTACATCTCCCATCAGTTTACACTCTAAAATGTGTCATAGCATCACTGGTGGTGAAAAAAAAAATCTGAATTTCAAACAACATGTCTATCTCCTCCCATGCTCTGTGTTTTGGAGCAAATTAAGCAAGTAAATATTTGAGCTGTGATTTTTTTTTACAACGTTCACCACTTTTTTATCATTGTTCATGTAATCTTTTTTCTCCATTATAATCAGTAAACCCAACTCTTCACTCCCAAACACCAGATCCATCTCATAAGGTATTTATCAAAACCTTTATGAGCTGGATCAGGTATTTTGTATCAGGGAATTCACAACAGTGCCAGAAAAAGGTTCAGAAAAAAAAAGGCTTTAAGCAGGACTCTCTATTATATTTTTAGCATGTAAATTCATAGTTTAATTGAAAATATATCGCTGTTCTCCGAACAAAACCTTGTATCTCCAAAATGGTAACTTTACAGGAGAAGGAAAAAACGTACTTTACTTATAATGTAAGTCAATGGAGCCAGAATTTTTTCCAAGTAATTCTCAGCCGTTTCTTTTGGTCCATTTATCATGAAATGTACAGACAATGTAAAGGGCAACAGGCATTTTCACATTATGTCAAAAACTGAAAAATGGAGATACAAGGTTTTGTTCCGACAGCAGCGATATAATTCTTAATGTTATATACTCACTGTTATTAGTTAAAAAGCTGCATCAAGGGAGGCTTATTTTTTTAAACAAATCTAAAATAGAAGATAGTTTTGATCACTGCTTGTTATTTCACAGTTTTGCTGTCTTCACTGTCATTCTAAAATGTGTGAAGTTGTAAAAAATAAAGAAGACCCTTCATAAGCAGGTGTATCCATATTTTGACTGATACTGCATTTAAAGTGTAAATGTTTTCTTTCGTTTTAGAAAAGAAGCCAAATCTGATAGAAATCGGTGCAACCGGACGCTTTAAATTGATCATAAACTTCTGCACCTTTGTCTCTCTGTGTGTATCCAGTCTTCACTCCTGCAGTGGCTTTGGGGAGCAGCCCAGTCTCATGTTAGCTGAAGAGGAAAAAGACGATCTCCTGCTGGAGTCTCGCTCCTCCTCTCCTCCTCCGTCCCCGTTTTTCTCTGCCATCCTGGCTGCCTTCCAGCCGGTAGTGTGTGATGATGCTGAGGAGGCCTGGCGCACTCACCTGAACCAGCTGGTGGCCGACACGGATGGCTCCTGCGCTGTCTACACCTTCCACGTCTTCTCCTCACTGTTCCAGGTATGTGGCAGCATTGGCTGAGGTTTAGCTGTTGGGAATGAGCCTAAACATGGCTGACCTTTATGGTACCATTCACAAGTTTAAAATCACAGATTTCATTAAGAAAATAAAAAATATATTAATATATATTGGTGAGTTTAATAATACAACACCATTTATTTACAGATTTGCAAGTTCTCCACAACTTTGTAGGGTTCACATCACTTGTTATAAGCGATAAAAATAGTTCATAATGGTGAATAGAGCTAAAGATGATTTTATCATAACTGAAAAAGCTGTATAACAATCCACAATGCCTCATAGATAATTTAACAAATTACTATATGTAGATAATAACAATATATTATCTATCACTTACTAACTTTTTGTTGTCAAAAAATTCAATATTGAGTAACACATTGTAACAATACTGGTCTGTGGTTTATAATATTGCACTGTTATTGAAATAAAATAGCAACAATTACTAATATGACAATTGATCCCAATTTTTTTTTTTAATTAATGCAGAATCCTGAAAAACAAATCCAGGTCCCTTTCACTAAAGATAGTGGGGCTGGGAGGTTTTCATCAAGGTCCAAGCAAGAGGCATTCCACCACTAATCTATTGACCATCATTAACCTATTTAGCTGTGCTCCATCTCACAAAGCTGACAGGCCTGGAGGCTCTGGGCTCTCAGGAGTCGTGCTGCATCTTTGATAAGGTTTCATTAGTACTGACAATATGATGTGTCTCCTTTTTTGCCTTTTAGAGTATCCAGACCAAGTTCTGTGCCTTGACCTGCGATGCTGCAAGTTATCTCGGAGAAGGCCTCCGCGGAATAGGAGCGAAATTTATAAGGTCGTCGCAGATGTTGACGGCGCACTCAAAGTGCCCCACTCTGTTCATAGATGCTGATACAGTGAGTAATGTGGGAATAAAGCACCTATGTTACACTCCCTAATTAACATTTGGGCGCACTGTGCCGTCTATTGAAATGTCAAGAGTAATACTGGAAGTACCTGAAAAAGTTTTGTTATCATAAAACAGTAATTTTCTAAATAATTATTTTGTTACAGTCAGCTTCACCATCATAAAAGTGTCTTCTTTGGTATGGCATAAGCAAGGAGATCAGCTGGATAAAGGCATGGTATTGTGCCTCTCAAAAAACCTAGTTAGTCTTTAAAATGTAAAAAAAAAAAGGAATTTCACATTTGTTTTCAATTTTAGCATAATTCAGTGGTTGAGATGTAAAGCAGTAATTCAGAGTAGTTTGATGTGACATGGTTCATTGTAGTGAAACTCACTGACTCAGTGCAATCATAGCTATTTTATTTACTATCCAAAATGATTAGTGAACTTTGAGATCATTTGAGATCTTATTTGTAATGTTGATAATAATAGGAATAGTGGTAAATCTGAAAATATATGCTTTTACATGGCTACTGTTTTGCCTTACATGTACCTCTGTATGTACCTCTCCACCTTAAATGGCTTTTAAAAAAAAGAACAAATCTTCATCTCAGAACTATTATAAAAATGTCTTATGTGCACATTTGTAACCACTTCATATGCTTTCTGTAAGGCAGCCTATAGAGGCATTAAGGCAGAGGATGTCTGGTTCCCATCACCATTGAGCTCTGATTTTGCAAGATTCTCTAGAACAGAGCATCTCACATCAAACCACTCTGAATGACTCTGTTTGCATTTTAAAGGAAATTATATCATGGAAAAACTGATTTTCCTCACTTTTCGGGTATAAAAGAGTTATTCAACTTTATTGAAGTTTCAGGTCATACCGTTTACTCCCCTATCCATACAGTATATATAGGAAAACAAAGCGCATGTGTTGGCAAAAAACAATATATTGACATATATCCACTGTTCAGCTTACAGCAGTTTAGCCCTGCCCATTCACACTGAAGTTATAAAGAATGTTTAAAACCCGAACTGCTTTTTGAATGAGGCGCAATACAGGGCAGCCAATCAGAACAGAGCTCATTTTGTCACATCTGGCCCCTCCTCACCAGCAGAGGTCACTATCGCCTGAATACTAGTTCAGATCAAGCACCTGAGCTTGATCAGAAGCCACTTTGTGTTTTCAGTTACATCTTGTGGAGTCTTGTTTGGTTTTTCTTCTTGTAATTCTGAGCCATGTTTGCTTTTGTAGCCTTTTGAGTTTTTTGTGGACTCTGTATTTTGGTATCCTGACTACGATTTCTGTCTAATGTTTTTGGAACTGTCTGCTTTTGGTATATTTTGATATGGTTGGCCTTCTCTGGCTCTTTTGTTCAACTCTCCTGATCTTACTCTCATTAAACTTGCACTTGACTCCTACCTGGTCTGAAGCTGTACATGACACGTGTACATATAACAGTCTTAAAGGCACAGTAACAAAAACAGCCTGTTCAAAGGGCTAAAGAAAGTTTGGAAAATGGTCATGTATAAAGGAATTATGACTGTTTTTGTTGCATAAAACACACAAAAAAATACTATAAGTGGACCTCAAAGAAAACAGTTTAATTAGGCATTTTGAAAAATCCTTTAAAATCCTGTTATCTCAAGCCAGCAAGGAAAACATGCCTTTTAATGCTAGATGTGATCAAAACTTCCATAGGCAGTGTAAGCATATACCCAAATAAATAATAACTGCTAGTAATTGCTTACGAATGCAGCCATTTACTTGGGCATGCGTACATTTGCTATTATGATTGACGTTTTTAATTTAATTGTAAAAAAAAAAATAATAAAAAAAACAATTATCAGGCTAACACTGTTTCTGTCTGTTCTAGATTGTCTCCTACGGACTGCTAGAAAAAATGAAGTTCAGTGTTTTGGAGCTGCAGGAGTATCTGGATACCTACAACAACAGAAAAGAGGCAGCCATCTCAGTAAGTGTGATTTCTCTTCCTAAAGTCCGGCTTCTAATGAATATTCTTTTAATTCTGACCACCTCATGGCTTTGTGTTCTTTCAGTGGCTACGGAACTGCAAGGCCACCTTCACCAAAGGCTCTGGGGATGGGGTGATCACATACCAGCCTGCTGAGACTGAAGAAAAGGTAGAGAATCCACTTCTTTATAATCCAAAGACTAACAAATCAGAATGTAGTAACCACGTCAGAAACATGGAAGGCTTGTCTGCAGCCCACTGCTTGCCTCATTACTCACTTAATCAACAGTCCAATTCAAGGAGTGTGTTTACATGCACTTAATAATCTGATAACTGCAAAAAATCAGATTTTGTCAGTAATCCGATCAACGCATTTATACTCACTTGAGTAATCAGATAATGGGGAAACTCTCTGTCTACGTGAGTCAGGCAGTAATCGGATTTCTGCTTTGTAACCGGCCAATAAAGTGATAGAAGAAGACGTGACGTAAATATAATGTAAAACTCAAGTTTCATGCCGCAGCCTTTTTTATAAAACATCACGCCACTTTACCTGAAACATACATCACCTAGAAGATAAGGAATATTTAAATAAGTCAAGTATGTATTTGGCTTCAGCATCGCTCCAAAGGCGTTTTGCTGCGTCTCACGGCAATGCTGCTGGCTTATTTCCGGTACCCCGATCAGTTTTCGCACATGCGCAGACTGAGAAATGTGAAAGAAATCAGAGTAAGAGTACACATGCACTGAGAAGTCTGATTACTGAGCTAAAATCCAGGTCTCTTTATCAGATTTCCAGACCTTACTCCGATCTAAGAAATCGGAGTGTGCTGTGAGTATGCTTTGAATAATCAGATAACTGCAGTATTTTGATCATGGTCGGATTATTGAGTGCATGTAAACACACTCAGTGCTGTATGTTGGTACTGAGTACTACTTAATACTGTTTTGCTACTAAATAATATTTTAAACTATGTATTATAGCAGGCAGTACCTTAGGGTAACTGTGTAGCTGCACATACTGTTGTCTATAAAGTTTGAAGAGAGCACATACATTAGGGTGTTCAAATGTTTGTATAAAATTGTATCTAATGCATGTTAGTGAGTCACTGTTAACACTGTATGCATTAGGCTGGCAGTTAAATGATTTGACCTGAGGTTGTTTCAGAGTCCATTTCAATCTATCTCTTACATTTTCTGCCTGTCGATTACTCTGCAGTCGCTCTGTGAGTGAAATGCCTGTCTCAATCTCTATCTCTATCTCTCAAGCCTGTTTCCAGAGCAGCCTTGGGGTTGCGCTGCATCACGCTAACCCCTGATTCCTTTGTTCAGCGCAATTTTCTTTAAACTCTGCTGGGCAGAAGAGCGCTAAAAGTGACTTGACATTCACAAACATTGCAGCTTACCATATGAACCCAGCAGGGGGTAGAAGAGAACTGAACATACCTACTTAAGCAGTAGTTCTGCTGTAATGTTTAATATACTTTAAAGTTGGCTTAACATCTCTTTTGAAGGATTAAATTGTTAATGTCTTAGCTAAAATCCAGCTAACGTTAATCTGTCTGGCTAACAAACTAAATATTTTCAGTTGGCTAACATTAGCTATCATGGGGTATTTAAACATTTTTTTAAAGTATGTAAGCATAACCAAACACCAATTTTAACACCAAATATCCGACAGTATTTAAGTCACTCGGTTGGTTATTACCTACAAAATTCAAGTCACATTTCAATTTCTTGACTCCTTTTTGTGATTTTAAAAAATAAAATTGCTAAAATGCAAAATAGGAAACTTACAGGGAAAACAGCACTCGAGTACTAAAAAGAGAATAGTTGTGGGTCTAATTTGTTACTTTCCACCTCAATCAACCTTTAAATCACTCAGTTCTCCTGTAAGACGGGGGAACTGGGGGTTAGAATGAGGCACTCCCCTCATAATCTCTAATTCCCTTTCTTCATCTACAGAAGGATTTACGCATACAAACGTTAAGCTCTCCCAGCAGAGTCCCTTTAAGAGCTGCTTCTGTGCTTGGCTTGAAATAAGAGAGCTGCAGAACTTCTATTCATTTTGCTGCCAGTCAACTCTTTCTCTGGCCTTGCATGCATCAAACAAACAAAGCCGTTGCTTATTTTTGGCCCGGTCGACCGGGCTGCATGCTTTCTCGCTGATGTTCCAAACTTTCTTTCTTCTTACTTCTCACCTTTTGTCTTGTGAAACGCCTGCTTTGTAGCAAATGGAATCTCTTGCAGTAAGTTACATATAAGCTTTCTCTGTCTTATTTCAGTCCATTTTTTAGCCCACATTTCATTTCAGTGTACACCCTATAGACTATATCATTGTTTTTGCATTGTTGGATCCTTCTACTGAATTGGTTCAAAGTGAGAATTAAAAACACACTTCAGACTTCTATCTGACTTAAATTTCTTTTTGTTTGAGAGATACTCTACCTTAATTACCTTAATTATGTTTATTTTATTAAAACAAATGATTGAACATTTGATTTTGTCACTAACAAAACACTCGTAACACCACTGAAACTCTATCTAATGTTTTGGTAGTGACAATTTTAGCTAATTTTGAGCTTAAGTCAAAAATGCTAGATCACTAGCGAGCACAGCTTTAAACAGCTGCACGCTTATAAAATCAGAATATTTCTACTAAAAACACAAAAATTGCAGAGAATATGTGTTTGTTCCACGCTGAGGTTCAGACTCTGGGACACATTTACTTCAAAACAATGGGATCTAACCGCTCACCATGTGGCCCTGCTCTAAAATGCTGGGGTGTGTCTAAAATAAGGCTCCACGTACAGACTAAAACTCATGTTTCGGTAGTGACATGAAAGCACTGGACAGCATTTTTATTTTTTTTATTAAAGTATTTTTATTTTAAATTTAAGCTCATGATAAATCTAAATCTTTCAACTTGACTTTGAAAGAAATCAAAAAGATATTAAAAAAAGAAGAAAAAAAAAAGTGTAAATTTAGGAGTCATAGTTTGAGACAGACACCACCCAATAAAAAGTACCCTATTAAGGATGATTTTGTCTATATTTATAATGTTTGTAATATTTAGCTTTGTGTAAATGTATAATATTTGTAATATTTACTATCTCTATTAAGGCCTTTGGTTCAAATAGATCATACCACAATCTGTGTAAATATCTTTTTTTTAATAATTTGTATTTTACTGTGGGACTGCAGTTTGAACTAAGTCAGTAGAATAGTCCTGTTTGAAATAGTGTTTTATTTTGTTAAGTTTCCTTTTTTATAGTTATTTCCCTCAGGATAGAAATGGAAGACTTACTCTTTGAAAAAAAAAGAAAAAAAAATAGATTCCTGTTTCCGTTTATTTTGCCTCATGTCTTGACTGTTGAATTCTGACAGATTCATTGATGTAGTTAGTGAATGAAATGTACACTGAGAATTTAGTTTTGTTCTGCCTTTTTTCCTCCAGCAACTGGAGATGTGTCAACGACTCTACAAACTCCACTTTCAACTGCTTCTGCTTTATCAGTCTTACTGTAAACTGATCGGTCAGGTGCACGCTATCAGCGCCGTCCCAGAGGTATGCTGTTCTCTAATGAATATTTGTGTATTTGGTGTAGCTTTCTAGAGTATAAGCACTCACAGCCGTTCATACTGACCTAAAAAACCTGCACTCCATACCTTTGCATGCCTTTTACCCAACATGGTTTGTTGCTGGTTAATCATCATGATAAGGCTGCAATATGCAAATCTAGCCAGTGACAATGTTTCTTGTCCCTATGCTGTTCCGTATGCATTCTTCTGTGGTTGTTCTGATGAATCATGGTATTCATGTAACGTTTTCCAACAAAAGTCAGTTATTTTGGCCTAAATAATTGAAGTCAATAATTAATCATGTCACATTTTTGACTCACCTAAACATTTCACTGTTGCCTAATGGTAACTTTACAGGAAAAGGAAAAAACCTACTTTACTTTTAATGTAAGTCAATGGAACCAGTCATTTTGGGTCATTTCGTTTAGTCCATTCATCCTGAAGTTTACATACAATGTAAAGGGTACCAGGTATTTTCAAATTATGTCAAGAACTGAAAAACGTCAAAAATGGAGATACAAGGTTTTCATCTGACAATGGCGATATATTGCTAGGTGTATCTCAATTGCAATATGTAATAATTTATTTGCATTACAAGTAATTTGTCCACATCTTGCAGCCCTACTTCAGGTATGGAAGGCTGATCCTTGTGGCTTCGTAAATCAAAATTTCCTCACATCATATTTTTCCCTCTCTAGTTGGTGAACATGTCAAAGGAGCTTAATGATCTGAAGAGTAACCTGCGGGCGGCAGCAGCTTCAGTGGCAGGAGAGCAGGCAGCCGTGGGCAGTGAGCAGTCGTCCGCGCCCTGCTTCAGCTCCACAGAGGCAGCGGTGCAGGCCATCCTGGAGAGTCTGAGGAACAACGAGTTCTCCACAGCCATCCGCTACATTCAGGAGTGCAGGTGAATCTCTCTCTCATTCACTCCCCATCCCCAGGCCATATAGTCTATTTATGAAAACTGAGCTGCAAAAACAGCTTGTT
>JAILXH010250872.1:40106-50677 GCA_023558415.1 Piaractus mesopotamicus
AGCAAAGGAAGATATTGGTGAATAGGACTCATTGTCATTTACACAGCTTATGCTGTTTTACTTAGCCAAACCATGTCCTAACAAACATCGGACTTTCAATTTTTCTTCATCTCTCCACTGAGGGATTCTGCAGCTTCTTAATTAATGTATAAAAATACCGAAACACGTTTTGGACACTGATCGACTACATTTAGGGTAAAGGTGAAATGTACACATTTCATCTTTGGCTAAACTGTCTCTTTAAAAGTACAATATATTCTATGGATTAATAAAGTTATCAGTTGGTTGTGTCTTTTTTTTTGGAATTACAAATGTGTTTTGTCACGGTCAAAAGCCATTTCTCATAGTTCATGAAATTCAACAAAAAATGATAGTTGTTATTTTAAAACAAATGTAAAACCATCCTTTAGAGGTGATTTATTACTACTGTGATATATTTAAGCCACTGTAGCCAAAGCCTGGCCCCTAAAAGGATCTGTGTGCTATTTACTACCATCTGAGCACTCTTAGGCTGGTGTTATCAATCCCGCACTAGCGATGATTTATTTAAGGAATCACTTGTTCTCGGTTAATAGAGTCTCGGTGGGAGAGTCACTCCTGAATTAGCTTGGCATGGCACTGTGGAAAAGCCTTGCGGGACGTCACACGGCCCATCTGTCGGAACAAACTCGTTTGCCGCTCAGTTTCGGCTTCTGATACAAAAGCATCGCGTCCTATTACCCAAATAAATACTATAAGTCCTCTATTTCCAAATATTCAACAAATCTACCATCTAAGCGTAATCCAGTTACCTGAACACTGAACTCTGCAAACAGTAAACAGTGCTCTGAAGCCGCATAATAGTAGCTCACTGTATTATGTAATAGGTTATGTCAGTAGGTCCTTTCTGTCCCATCTACTCTGTTTGCAGATAAAGCTGAAACAACAGCTGACGTGACAGAAAGTTGACTAGCAGCGAGACTGTCCACATGGTCCAATATGTTTGACCACTGAGACTGTATGATATTATCTGCCTGCCACCTCACTCTGAGTCATCAGAGGACATAGAAGCTCATTTAAAGCCCTTCTCCTCCACTAAAACTACTGAAAACTCTTGGAAGTGGTTAATCTCATTTGGAGAGAGGGAAAGAGAGCGGACACAAAGATAAATGTATAAATTCTGCACATTTTCAAACCCTGGTTTTTAAACTTTCAAACATTTTATTACATATGTTTTCTATTCGAATTTGTCTTTCTTAGCTTTCATTTTTCCGTTATTATTCACATTTTTCTGACTTGATATTACTATTGTAATTTCTATTATTATTATTATTGCTATTATTATTGTAGCATTCATTGCTAATAAAAGAGACACAGCTTTTGCACAAATTGTGGTGCTTTATTCTCCAGTTGTTGTGGGCCACAGTCACACCACACATAAGCAGAGTCTCTCTCTAACAGTTCGACCTATGACTCAACTCACGTCTCTCCCTGTCTGCCAGCTTAAGCAAACTCACACACACACACACGCACACACACACACACACATACACACACACAAACACACACACACACACACACATCCCTCCCGTGGTTCCTGGCTCCACCCCGCCTACAATAAGATCTTAGCAATCTTAGCAATCTTATATCCTGAAAGATTTTTCTTCAGTTTTCCATGTGTTACTGCTTAAACTGAAAAAGTAAAATGATTTTTTATTACTTACTATAGTTAACCTTAGACTTTAGGCTAGGTTTAGTTTTCAGCTCATAAAATTCTTTTACACATTTAGTTAAATATCATTGCTGTTATAACCGAAATGGTAACTTTAGAGGAGTAGAAAAAAAAACTGTAATTTTTCAGATTTGTATTGGTGCATTTATCATGAGATGCATAAAGCTGGTGTTCTCAGAACAATAGACTGAGAGCCAGACCTCAACATCACCAAATGTGTTTGGATTCATGTGTAATATTTTGTTACATATATGTTATGTGTTTTTTTTTATTTAATCCTAAAAATTGAATAACTTAATGGAAATGAAGTGCTTAATTGGTTGCTGCCTGGAAATTCAAAAAATGAAGGATGCCGTATGACTTTTATGGCTGCACAGTACTCTGGGTATATATATATACCCAGACGTGGACAATTCTGAATCGATTCACAAATGTCAAAAATCGATTTTCTAAATATTTAATTTATAACGTAATGTTAACGGAACGCAAAGGAAGGAACTTGGAAGTGGGTAAGTGCAGCGCCCGGACAGTCTGTGGCGGCACATAACAAAAAAACAACGGGATGAGCGAGAAATCCGACTGGCTCCCACTGCATTAAAGCCAGGTTAGATCAGGAGTCACAACACAAACGATAAGAAATTTAACAAAAATCAAACCACACTGAGAGCCACAATATTTATGTCCAGTATGTCTCAGTATGTATTAATGTCCTAGTATAGGATAAAAAATATAGCTCAGCTTTAGCCGCTTTTCTTCCAACTCCACCAGAAAACCTTTCCTCAAAAGTTGAACAGTTTCTTGTAAAATGTCTTTCAGCTTTCGGCTGTTTTACGAGGCTGAAGTCGCTTCTCACTCGCCAGCTTCTTGCTGAACTTTCCGGTTCCACCTTAAATTCTGAGAGGCACCAAATGTAAATGCGGCATCATTTAAGGTGGAACGGGAAAATTAGAAAGAGAA
The DNA here is from genome assembly GCA_023558415.1 of Piaractus mesopotamicus. NCBI lineage: Eukaryota > Metazoa > Chordata > Actinopteri > Characiformes > Serrasalmidae > Piaractus > Piaractus mesopotamicus. Next base: position 42,775 of record JAILXH010250872.1, read on the forward strand.
GCGACTTCATCTTCGCAACTTCTTTAGTTAGTGTTGACAGTCTCTCGTTGCAGATTTAACATATGGGGGAAACCAAGTGCGCTGCTTATAAATGCGAATAAATCCATTCATCTCCAAATGTGCGTCTGTCTTTCTCTTTTCCTTTTTCGTTCGCTACTAGCGAGGTGAAACCTCGTTGCTACGTGACCTGCAGTCTTTCGCGCTACACTGCATATATATATATATATATATATACGTACATATCCCTGCGATGGACTTGTGACCTGTCCAGGGTGTATCCTGCCTTCCACCCAATGACTCCCCCCCGCGACCCAGAAGGATAAGCAGCTTACAAGATGTGTGTGTGTGTTTTTTGTACATATACATATATGTGTATATATATATATATATATATGTATATATATGTATTTCACTTAGAAAATCTAACAAACGTAATTTGACAAGGGGTATAGTAAGTTAAATTCATGAAAAATATAACTTTTTTCTGTGCATATGTTAAATTCAGCAAGTCAAGTAATTGTGCCTTAACATTTGTATGAGCCCATGTACTGACACAGTACAAAAACAAATGTATGTTTGTGAGAAAGAGAACAAAAGCAGCATGAAATCAGCTCCACATTCTAACCCCCCTTCCTGACAGGATACAGGATAATGGTGAGAGACATAACGAGAAAAGAAAAAACATCAAATCTGATGATGATCCTTGCTGAGCGCGTGAGCTGCTGGGATGGCACGAATTATTCATCCACTCCACTGCTATAGAAACTCCAAACAAGAAAACACAGCCATTTAAAAAGCATATAATGTACCCCAAAAACATCCGCACTAACGTTTACATTATTTATGTTGCTAATGCTAATGAAAAAAAAATGTAATAAAATAAAGGTTTAAAAAAGATGGAAAAAAGGGTCACAATGAAAATGCAAAAACTACAGTAGGTTACATAAGCAATCAAGTGAGTGGAAGCAAATCTGGGTGGTGAGCTTTGAGCATGGGAGCAGAGGAGTGAGTGAAGAGGAGCGAGGAGGGAAAGATGAGAGAGAGAGAGAGAGAGAAAGAGAGAGAGAGAGAGGGCGGGCGACAGTAATGCCGTTCTAATCCGCGTTTTTAAAGCCCTCTGATTCACTAAAGCAGATTAGCGAGGTTTCACTTCCCCCTGGATCAGCCCGCTGGCCCTGATCAAATGTGTCATTAACTTTTGTCCTGTAAAGCCATGCTACTGGACCTCAAAGCTCCTTAGTGATCAATATGCCTCCATGATGTACGCAAAAAACGACAACGAAAAAAGTGAAAAAAGACAACGGGACCACGCCCATACATACACTCTGATGTGCAAACGCTAGGCCTGTGCTTGGTGATGGTTAACTGAGTTACCACGGTAACAGCCCCCAGTGAAAGTGAAGTCCAGAAAAAAAATGTTGTTCAGCTATTGATTCACTTTGCAAACCACAGCAAGACAGCAGTATTCCCACACTTAAGGCCTTTACACACGATTTTACAGACAGCAAAAATGCAACCTTATTTTATTCGCCCTCTGTTCAGTTTTCGCAAACTTTCGCCGGTGACATGAACTGTCCGACCAATCACTATAGTCTCTGGTTTTGACGTAGCAATAACTAAGCATGATTTACTGGTGCAATTTATACGAATAACAATAAATTAGTTTGTGTACGTGTATAACAGATGGTCTCTTGCACACCAAATTAAATTTTTTTAGACAGTCAAAAAGCAGAATTATGTTATTCGCCCTCTGTTCAGTATTCACAAACTTATGATGCCGACATTAGCTCTCTGACTGTTGGTTGTGAAAATTTGTTGCAAGGGGCAAATCAGGGTTAAAATCGGGCAAAAAAATCATATAGCATAGGCTCGGCTTAAGCTAAGTGGCCACAAACTAAAGATTAAACTTTGCTATACAAAGGTGCGAGGCTTCGTATAGCAGCACTGAAGATCCAAAATGGAGGAAATGCTCATTTTTGTGTCTAAGTGTGACCTTTAAAATATTAGCTTACTGAACAAGAAATAAAATAAATTATTAGCCCAGGTTTATGCCAGAAGCGACGCTTCACAACTACAAAGCAGAACATTTCTGTATGCTTTTTTTATTACATGGCAGGCACGAGTGGAGAACATCAATAGGGCTTTAGGTACATGCCATTCATAGCAAGCAGCAAAAAATAGACTCGAAGATTAAAACTGCACATAATCCACACATGACTGCTACTGTTTTTTTGTGGGCAAGGACCTTCAACAGCCTCAGACCGTCCCCAAATTTAATTACTCATTTTGAACGACATTACTAAAATTAAGAAGAGAAGAAAAAAGAAAAAACAATTTTAAAATGTCTCATAGGTTTCCATGTCTGAGAATCTATTGTCCTCTCCTTTTCATTTCCTTTAAAAATTAATTTATAAACAGAATCACTTGAAATAAACTGCTGAGTAATGGTCATTCTACAATAAATAATTATAAAAAATTAATGAATATAAAGGTATAATGCTTGCAGCCCTTTCACATATAGTAACTTATAACTGTGACAAAATGCTTCTCTTCTGAGATTTTTCTTGCTACAGGCCATTACCTTGGCAGGAACTTGAGCTGGGCATGGAAGCTGGACTTGGCCTGGATGAAGCCAGTTTTAGGCAGAATCTTCATGTGGTTCTTCAGCTCTTTACACACCTCAAACGTCACTTTGAGGGCCGTACTGGCTCTGAAACACAAACAAATGCTGGAATGAAGGAAGCGTTGCCACATACTAATTAACTCAATAAACCTATTAAAAAGTAAACCAGAGAAAGGGTGTCAGCAAAAGCTGAATCTGTATCTTGCCATAACCCCCATTAACTGTTTGGATACCAGATTTTCCTTGCTACATTTGCCTCCCTGTTCTCCACTGCAAAGCCTGTTCACCTGATGAGCTGCACTCCAAGTTTTAGCCTTGTTATACTGCTTGCACTGTACAAGTGCCCTCTCTGTCCATTTACACACCTGTCCACCATGTTTCTGTAGGGAATATCTCATTTATTTGAACTCCAGTTGAATGGCCCATACACAACTGCTTCAGGCAAGCCGAACATCCACTAAGAAAAGTACACTCAGCAAGTGCACACAAGAGCCACCTGATAGCCGAGGACATTAATAGCTCCACGTACTGTATAACAGTCTCCATCCTTGCCATTACTGAGGTGACCCAATTTTGATAAAGAATCCAGAGGCAGGTTGTGCCTTGTGGCAAGGAGCTTCCAGATCGAGGGATATAAATGGAGTTCCATCTCGGGAATTCTCCACAGAATTCCGACTACGCACACCTACAACTGCAAGCAACGAGCCAAGGGCTTACGGCTCTCTATGACTCACTACCAATGCCTGTGTGGTAATTTCTCAACTTACATAAAAGGGTTTTGATGATGCTTTAAATGAGGGGGCCTAAATAAGGACAGCTAAGATACTCCTACAGTACTGACAGCACTGCCAGATATCATGAATACAACTTGCTAAATTTGTAGCTTGATAGCGCAATGATAATACACAGTGCACGCTGGCTCAGGAAGGTCTGTTGTAGAGGTGTAGGAATATTCAAACTGCTTATGAAGGTGTTATGCGTACATCATGAATACGTAATGAAGTCCTTGCGTAGTGCCCTTCAAGTCAGACTCCTCTACAGTTCCTCAAGGGAGACAGACTGGATATATTTTAGTGATGAGGAGCCAGAAATTCCCTGACATTGCAGTATGCTGTCAGCACCTCATTTTCCAGCCTCCGGTAAAGTGACCCACATAGTTGAACACTCAACAGATGGGCTCGTGCTGCAGGCAAGGGCAGTGGCAGTCCATGGATATAAATGGTAAACCTTCTTGGAACGTTCTGCCTCAGACACAGATCTACTTCGGACAGACTTTCAAGCACTAACACAGTCAATTTAGCTTACATTCTTCAATTACTGGTCAGCCAAAAATCTAATTACGTGTTGTAATCTTTAAAACCGGACAAAATCACCAGGTGTTGGAAACCACATGAGCAAGTCTGCTTGCAATTGCTTAAGAAATCAGTGTGGTTTGAGGCAGGTGTCTGGTGATTTAATTATGTAGTTTGTATGGTGCTCATTGGTGGAGTTTATGCCTCTGCTATTTGTAGCTCCAGCGCCAAACTAAAGAAGCAAACTTTAGACAACGAATATCTTGGTCCACATTTAGGGCAAGAAAAAAACTGTGGAAGTTAGATTTTTGGCAGAATAATCAACAATAAAGAGCAGTTATTTCAATATATATTAGCATAGTACAGAGTAGTGCTGTCAAACAATAAAACAAACAAAAAAATATCACAACTAATCACATTATTTACTTGTGGTTAATTGTGATTAATCACATTTGTCTTGTTTGCTCAAACTTGACCTGAATGATTTGAAAAGCACTGCATTTTGTTATAGCTATATGAAGGAAACTGAAATTTGCAAAAAAATCACGTGAACCAGATTTCCATGGAGAGTACATATATATCACGGATTCATACACTTTTTAACCATTAAAATATCAGGCTTGTTATATACTAAGGCTTACATACTAAGGCTATAGAAGCGTGTAACAAATTTTTGGGCCCACCGGCAGACACTGGTCAGGTAAGGGGTTAAATTGTGTAATTCCATGACTTTCTCAAGAAATAAAATTTAAATGCCGAACATTTAGTATAGAACATATTTTCCATTATTTTTCCAGGCCTGGAAAACTTCTATATTTAATTAATTTCTATATTACATGACGTATTTAAACTAAAGGCCAATAATCGCAGATTCTATCATCAGCAACATATATTGCCCAAGCAGCTGGGCTTCAACTTGGACTAATAAAGAATGGTCAAACCAGGACAATGCATTGCTGGTATTAAAATACTGGTGGCATTAATCATTTACCATGTTATAGCAGTAGAGTACAGAGTACAGCTCTAGCATCTATATTTTTTTATTTCTCCAGTGAAAAACCATTACTTGGCTGCAGTGATGTTAAGACTTGTGGCCAATTATATGAAGCCACAGAGACTCAACGCTGCTTCCCAGTCTAGCAATTTATAATACTATGGCAGCCGCTGACAAGCACAGCTTTGGTCGCTGACAAAAGAAAGAACAGCAAACTGCAACAAGCCAGTCACAAACATCAAAAAGAAAAGAAGCTGTCTTCAATCATCTAGAACACAGAAATGCCACGGTAGGCCTGGGAGGGAGCTCCACAACAGAGAAAATGAAGTTCACATTGGGCCAGGAATTGACTTTAGTTTTGACTACAGTCTCTTATAGTCCTTCTAAACATAACTGGTCTTAAAGTAACAATTAAATGCTGTTATGCTTCATGTTTCTCTGTAGCAAACATTTAAATAATTAGGTTTCAATCATTCTCCACAATCTGTAAATGGCGTAATAAAATTTACTTTAGCAATGCTGTTCATAGCAAAACCGAATGCCACCTAGCATAGCAAATATCATGATATAGTGTACTTGCATGTTTTGTGGATTAACAGTGGTATTATTCTTGGATGTCTCTTCACTTTTAATAAGAACCATATTTAACAACTGACTTGAATCTAAAATATGTTTATTGGGCAAAAAAGTGAAAACAGAAATGAAGAATACAAAGAAAGATGTCAATATTGCTTTTTAACCCTAAATAGATGAGTGCCTGTAAGCACACATCAGCTTCTCTGAGCACAGCAAAAACAGTGCTAATGGTGTTTTACGTCCATATTTCTAAAGTCATTTGCCTCATACATGCATCTACGAGTGTCAGTCGCTGGTGAAATTCGGTAAATATTACAAGCACCTCACGCCATCAGTATTAGCTGAGAAGCTGTGGAGCCCCTCAGGGACCAGGGAGAGTGACCAACAGGGTCACCTGAAGCAGCTGTCCGAGTGAGGGGTTCCTTAGGCGGTGTGGATGGCGGATGGCAGTGCGACATGGTCTCCATGCTCGGCTAAAGGATAATGGCTGGCTTTTCCTTCCACTGTCTTTTTCAACTTTAACTCATTTCATTCTGCTGTCTGATCCTTCAACAACACTGTTAAAAAAGAAAGGTCAGCTCAACTCAAACTGATATAGTAACTGATTAAATGGCTTTTTTTGAGTTGACTCAACTTGAGGACGCAAGAGTTCACACAACTCAAACGTCTTAGTTGAGTCAAAAATTCTTTTAATTTTTTTAGTTCTGCATCTCGGTTAGGTAAATAAAGTGTGAAAGTGTTTTTTAAACTCAACTTCCTCACTAGCCAGGACTCTCTCCATCACACAATCCTGCTAGACACTTTTCCTCTTGTGTACACACTTATGAATGGCTATGGCATCGCTGGAGCTCAAACTCACAACCTCCTGCTGGAGTGACGGCTTAGTCCACTGCACCACTCAGATCCATGAACTGACTCAGATTTTGTGTCTACAAATGTTTAATACACGAGAAAATATTGGTTAATATTTAAAGTATGGTATAGTCTCATGTGGTGCAACTGTCTAATAATTCATCCTAACATCAGGCGACTGTGAGTTTGAATCCCAGCAATACCATAGCTGTCCATATCTGGAAGCCCGAGAGGAAAATATGCCAGATGGGGCTGTGTAATAGAAGGAGTGCCAGCTAGTGGGGAAACTGAGTAAAAAAACACAAATTCAGTTTTGTTTATCTAACTGAGATGCAGACCTAGAAACAGTTGCAGGGAGAACTTTTGACCTGACTAAGAAGTTTGAATTGGGTGAACTCAAGCTGAGTCTACTCAAGAAAAGCAATGTAATCAGTCACTATGTCATTCTAAGTTGAGCAAACCACTTATTTTTTACAATCAACGAACTGGACTAACGGACCTCAGACTGCAACTTATTACATGGGAGGTGAAAAACGTGTTTTGCCTTCATCTGTACGCCGCCAATGGGCCAAGCCCATTTTTTTTTACATTTGTTTTTAGGAGAATTAAAAGCTCAATCATTAGACAAATACATACAGTAACTTAGTATGGGATAACTTTTTCCTTTGATTTCTTTAAATGTTGAAGTTTTGTGTGTAAATTTGCAGACAATCTTTTACAGAAAGAAGAGTCAGTATTTTTCCACTCAGCACTGATAGCTTCAAACAGTTGAACAACACTGCCAAGCCAGTATGTGTTTAATGTGAGACCAAATATTCTCTATAAGGTTTAACCAGGCCAGCTTATTCAGGCTTTATAGTTATTCAGTTATTCCATATTTGCAGTTAGCATAATTTTTTGCTCTTTAAAATCAATACTGAAATCAGTTAAAAAAAGACTGAAATCGTTCCAAGTCTTAGCTTGCACCCTCAGACTCCCCCAAGCTGATGTTGGATGAAACATGTTGCAAAAGCTTTCAAATCTAGCAAATAAGGGATCTACATAACTCTTAGTTTTTGGAAGGGAAGAAATGGCCACCCTCAGGCCTCTACTCCTGACACGCTAATACTCATTAGTGGCTGAGCACGCCTTGCTTCTGGCAGTAGTGTCACTATCAGTGCCTGGTAGGTCCAGATGGCGGACGTAGTGTGTGTCCTCACAGTTACTGTGTGTATGCATGTGCGTGCCCTTTAGCTCTTTCACACACTCCCGAAAGTCCGTCCGAATTATTCTTCCATTACTTCTGTATTCCACCTCTATGCTGACATAATACTGTGTATAAAGCTGCTGCTGTCAACCCACTTAGCGTAGCCGCAGCTCTGGGAGGAAGACTTGGAGGATTTTCAGAGGCTTTTTTAATATCTCTATATTAAGAATTCTGCAGCCCAAATTCAAAAGCAGCTCACAGGGAAAGAAAAATGGGGGCAGAGGACTGCTTCAGCCACATGGGTGAGTGTACGCGCCTGAGGTGTGAATACACTAAACACAGGACATTTATCACCCTGACAAGGAGGGTTTTGTTTGTGG
>JAILXH010250883.1:1212-11759 GCA_023558415.1 Piaractus mesopotamicus
ATAATCTCAATATTAATATGATAATCACAGTATTAGTCAGACAAATCATATTTAGATATTTCCCCCAAATTGTTCAGCCCTATATGACCTTGTGAATCTGAATCTAATCTGAATTAATGTAAGGTTAAAGTAGTATTTTAGTGCATTTCACATACTTTAACTCAAGTGGAGTGGAAAGCTTCCCTTTCATCCACTACAGATGGCATCGGTGTGGTGTTATTTGTCGTCTAGCTCATCCTGGTCTCCCCTTTGATAAGAAGAACTCTTTTTCTTTGCAAGTTGTGAGAAAAAATGCTGAGGGAGTTGAACTCTCCAATGGGAGAGCAGTTAAAATCTCCCACAGAACTGGACATCGGCCAGCTCCTCTATAAAACGCCTCATAAAAGTGTTAGCCAGCAGAATTATAATGGAATGATAAACTTCTGTCCGTAAAAGAAAATCTTCACATCTCTCATAAAAGTGCTCCCAAAGTTGTTCATTTTAGTGGAGGACTTTTTTCAGAAGAAAAGAAAATGAACATCTGCCCTTCCTCGGCGAGGCAGAGCAAAACTGTACGACCTTTTGAGTTACGGATCAGAAAGAGTGGAGCTCTGTGCCATGTTGACAGCGTTGCCTCCTCTCTTCAGATGTTGAGTGGAGACTGACCTGGTTGGATGCTGGATGGAGGCGGAGGGCTGGTCTCCAGACTTCACCCCAAAAGAACCTGAGAAATCCCCCCCGATGCTTCTTCCCCCATGAGTCATGTGTGAGTCAGGGCCACTTGGGAGAGCCTGAGAAACCCTGAGTGTGGATCATGAGTTCACCAGCAGGCTGTGTCCCCAAAGTGGCTTCACAAGGAGGGGGGGATTAGTCGCACTGTGATATCGTGCGCCAGGCAGGCAGAACACTGAAAATGATTAAGGCTCAAGATTTTGGCCTATGTCAGTTCTTACTGAAAGCACAGGGTGTTGCTTGCTAAAGAGTGTCCTTTGCTGCCCAAGCAAAGTTGGTCCCCCACGGAAAACCTCATGGACCTGTTCTGCCAACAAAGTCTGACGCGGTGCTGGCCCGAGCGGTGAAGTTTATAGAGGGATGGCCGCTGTTGTTAGGACATGTTTTCTTGGAAGTGAGTGAAGCGTACGCTTGATTAATTGAGGGAGACAAGGGGCTCTAAGGGCTCTTTGGAGGATATTTTGGACTTGCCCAAAAGTTTGGATGGCCACCAAGAGCTTTCTCACCACTCTCTATTGCATCTTTCTTTCTCTCTTGCTTCTTCTCTGGCCATTGTTTGCTGCTCATTATTTCACACAAAACCCAGCCCTATGATTAAAGCAATTAAAATTGCTCAGACATCGGCAGAGCTGCTGCCCTCCGGCAGTGTTGATTGGACAAAGTGTGTGTAGACGCTTGATCTTCCAGTCACGTGTGGTGGCCGTTTAGGGCTAACTGCTTTTGAGGCTTTGTGAGAGAGCATCTGACTAAGATAATGTTAGAAAATTCTCTTTGACTGTGTTAGCGCCATAGCACAGATGCACTTTGTTTCAGTTTGTTATGAAAGAAGCCATTTGTTGGAGAGGAATGGCGCTTGTTGCCCCGGAGACAGACATTCCCCAGAGTGTTGCCCCAGTTAATTAAAGCGTGTTTTTTTTTTGCCATGCATTCTTCTTCAGTCTCTAACTATCATATTCGGGATTACCTTCTGTAATTGTTCCTATCTGTCTCGCTATCCTCCATCTGATTCCGGCTGGATTCCTGCTGATATTACAGCTGTCTCCGTCCAAATAACTGGACCTATAGAAGGCCTCATGAGTGGAGAAGCACTATGAAATCCAGCGGAATGCAGGCCTGGATGGAAAACTATGCCTGAGCCAAATTTCTGTCCAAAACAAAACTCGCTAAAAAACATTTAGCAGGGAATAGGAGATCATTGCGTTTCGGATTTCCCCATTCAGAAGTGCATGCCAGGACGAATGAAGCTCAGGAGATGCCAAATAAGTTACAGTATGTCACTGATTGCTGAGTGGAGCTGTGTTTATATGAAAGCATGCCTGTGTTCTGATCCATCCGCGTCAGTGGCGAACCGTGACTTGGCCTTCAGTTGGAGCCATAAATGTCAAAACCCGGTCAAAAATGAAGGAAAAAAACACTTCTGTGATAACGCCATTTTCTGCTAGCTCTCTTACGAGATTCTAGTAGTGTGTTATCACTAAGCTGACGGCATGAACATTTTCTAGCGGTTTAAAATTAAGCACAAACATTTGAAGCTTGTAAAGACATTTCATGTTTTATTTGAAGCTTGTAACATACATATTAACATATTTTACCTTGTATATTGCAGTTTTACAGTGACTTTGCCACTATTCTTCATTTCTAACAGTCATTGGTTAATTTAAATACCTCTGTCGTTTGGTATCATTGCTTAACCTAAATGCTTCTGTCCAGTGACAGACTCATTTCTGTTCTTTATTCAGTATTCACTATTGTAAATTCATTGTCAAGTCTTTATTATTTATCCAAATTGCTTTTGTTGTTTTATTGTTTGCTATCTGGTGTCAACCAGAGAAGGATGGGTTCCCCTTCTGAGTCTTGGCTCCTCTTGAGGTGTCTTCCTCTTGCTCTTAGGGAGTTTTTTCTTGGCACTGTCACACTTGGATTTCTGTACAACTGCTTTATAACAACGCCCGACATAAATATATTTGAATTGAACTGTATTGAATCGAACACCTGACTGAAAGCGCTGGTCAGGCTTCCACTCGTATTCACACTCAGTGACATATGTAGACCTCCCAGAAGGCCTGGAGCAGGACTTGAAGTGTGGCCCGCAATGATGATTTTGTCCTGCAAGAATGCTATTCCTTCAGCCAATGAGAGAACATTTTTATACTCCAAAAACAAGTGTAATTCTTATCATCCATTAAAAATTGTTTTGCAGTTATTTTTTGAAGTAATTTTGGAACAAAAAGTAGTATAATGTTATAATCTTTTAAATATTTAGTTTGAAACTTACCTTCTTTATTTGTTTACTGTTGTGGCCCTCAGCCCACCACAAACATTACACTTTGGCCCCCCAAAATTCGTTAGGCCTTTAATCCAGCTCCTGAAGTTCTAACCAATGGGAGAGCATGGCTGTATCTACCTAGATACAATTTTCCACTGGGCGCTCCAAGATTGTAATCCTTTTGGTCCCAACCACGACTTAACAATGATATAATAAAGCAATAAGCCATGAGAGACTGTGCATTTCTGCGATTTTATCACGGGGTGTTTTTAGGCAAAACTCCCTTCCCCTTGATAAAACATAACAAATATTCTGCCAAGACATGTAGTTTCTTTAGCGTATTGTGTTGTTGCCAAGCAACCATGGACTGTTGAAAGAGGAGAAGAGCTTTTTAACTTTTTATCTTATAATAATGAACATATGATAACACAGCATTGTTTAATGCAAAAACGTTTACTTTATAAGTACTTTTTTGTCTCCAAATTACCACTGCGAGTTTTATTTTGCACCAATCCAGCGGTGCTCCTCTTCTCACGCTGGGGCTAAATCTCTAATGGCTCCCTGCTCCCTACATAGTGTACTTCGTAGGAATTTAAACACTGGATTCTACTGGAAAATATAGCTAAGAAAAAGTCATTTGGGACTCAGACACATCCATACTCAATATATGATACACTATTTGGCTGTAGCACACTATTTAGGGAATGAGGAGCTGTTTGGATTCAGCCTGGGTTTGACGCTACTTTTGACTGAAACACGAACATTTGAAGCGTGTAAGTCATTGAAGTGACATTTTTAGTGGTCACAAGTGTGCGTATGTCATGGATATTACAACAGCTTCAAATTTTAGGACCGGAACTATCCGCTTTATAAAAGTATTACTACAACTTTACTACAACTTTTAAATACGAGAGCTATGTTTCTATTAAATAGAAATAAACTAAAAATTTCTGATGTTATATTTTATTTGACAGAAATTGTTATTGTTCTCCGAAGTCCTGAGGCTTTCCCTCTGATCTACATACATTCAGATATTTACATTCTCCACTTTGTGTACGTGCACAGCTGGATTAATTTAAAGTACCTTGTGTCCAGAACAGATTGTTTGCAGTTGTGATCTGGAGTCAGCGCATAGCATAATGGGCCGTGACTATGCGTGAAATCAAATCAAATGTAATCTGATCGTAGAACATGTTATGAAAGGCCAAGTCGCTGGTGGACTGACCTCGCTGGGGTTTGACGTTCATTTTGTGAACATCCTCATTACATAAAAAGAAAAAATAAAAGAATGAAAACACTCCAGACAGCCTTGCAGGCACTAGCCTGTTAACGCAGCTGTGAGTCGTACATGGGGAATTCAGACAACATGCCTTCAGGGCTATTATAACAACTTTCTTACCGTTTTCTCTGTGTGAGCACACCTCGTTTTAGTGCATTAGGGGATTGGCCTGATGCATGTCCTTTTAATGGCTGTAACATTTGATTTATGAATCACTATTGACTTACCACACCTGTACTGATTAGTACTGCTCGTCGTGTTGCACTTCAGACCCTGCCGCTTTGCCAACATAACTAAACTCATGAAAGCGTCGGGTGAAAACGCGCGCCAGTGCTATTGTGTTCTGCTGGCTTTGTTGTTAATAAATAGTCCATTATAGTTAATAGTTAATAAATAGTCCATTATTTTAAATAAAAGAAAATTACAAAGTCCAAAACTTTAAGTCAATTTTCGATTACATTGCCGTGCACCAGTGGGTGGAGAAAAGTAATATTGACCAATAATATCATGTTTCATATGATCATCTTCCCAAGTAAACTCATCTGAAATCTGGTCAATATATTATTTTTTCCCATTTTGAGATTGTTATTGAACATTGAAGAATATTATGATTATATAACTTACGTAATTTTATTAACTGAAATCATTTTTTTTCACTTTTTCCAGGAAGTAGTATAATCCCATTACAAGTTTGAGAGAAGTAATTAGTAACTTGTAAAGAATTTCTTTTTTAAGTATTACCCCAAAATTGGAGCTATCTGTGCTAACATTACTGCTAGTAGTACGGTCTGCTGAGCCTGTGCAGCACTCTCTTCTGACTGAACAGCTTTAGGAGTCTAGCAGCTTTAGGAGTATAGCAACAAACCTTTTGCTTTCTGCTCTCTTTTCTGGACAACTTCATATGATTTCCTCTCTGAACACCCAGAAAGTCACACAGAAGAACCTTCACTCCATAATGTAGATTATGGTTTATTTACTTTTTCATACCAGTCTGTCTTTACACACTTGTGTCATCACGCAATAGTACATTGTAACCCTGAGCAGGGGGTGAGGCTGCTTCGAAAATAATTACTACAATCGCAATTGGCAGCTGTTTTATAAGGTGTATATATATATTTGGGAATAGGTTATTTAACTTCAGCATATACTGTATATCTTATGTTTATTTTCATGGAGCTCTTGGCTCATATTGAACCCTAGGCGGCGGCATACCTTTGCCTAGAGCAAAGACCACCTGTACTCGATGTTAATTGGATTTGTCACCACAAGGTAGTGGCCCTTTTGCATACTATGTCCTTCAGAGCCTTGAGGCTTTAGCATAGCTAGAAGACAGGTGCTAAGATAGCCTTGTGTTTAATGTGAATGTGTGTACTTGGGGGCGGTGTCCGAAAAAGTATGTGCGGAAAATAAAGAGCAAATTCTTGTATTCTCTCCAAGACGTAATACATTACTATTTGATGATAGACTGTATGAATGTTTGTAACATTGCACCACTTCTGCCAGGTGATTCTCAAACTGCTCTGTTTTGATTTTGCAGTTCTGGTTCGTGCTGAGTTTCGTTTGAGCCTCATCCCGTCCCGAAATCTACCAGACAGCCAGTCAGCGTTTGCATGACGCACAGATCCGCAGATTCGCATGATGCATGGTTGAGATTTTGGAGGTATGTATGTTGAGGCCTCTGCAAGCTGCACTTACCCATGAACCCCTTCTCTGCATCGTGACGCAGATACATTTGTGTGCATCTTCACAGAAGAATGAATGGGCTTTTAGGCAACAGCTTATACTGTTAACATTAGCAGTTACATTAAATAAAAGTATGGTACAGACTCTGATTGCTAACATTGACAAAAGCCTCCGATGAAAAGATCAAGTCCACCTGAGAGTCGTCTGTACTTGAGCTTCAGTGGAAAAGATTTTTAAAAAATCTGACCTGTTTGTACAAGACAGTAACATGGTCAGTTTCACAAATCTGCTTAAATTTGAATGGTGACCTAGAAATTGTACAGCATCTTAAATATTCTTCCTTTTACTTGTCATAACTATTTTAAATTCAAAATTTTGTTTATTTGCAGGATTAAATGATCCTAGATTTTCAAAGTGGTTTCAGCCTTTCGGACTTTTGGACTGTATGTCTGAAAAAGCCAAGTACTTATGACGGACAACTACAGCCATCCAAAGACATTAGTTGAAACTAATAGGATAGCCTGTTAAAGATATTATTAGTTATTAAGAAAGTTGTTCCCCGACAGATGAAGGTGATGGTGATGCCAGCTGTAAACGTAATGCGCGGACAACTCTTCTACCTGATGAATTCACGTGTTGCTTCATATGCATCGCACAGCTGTGCAGCCAGACTCCTCCTAGGCTCCTGAGATGCAGCAGTCGTTTGGGTGGGGTGGTGGTGGTGAGTCACCTAAACTCTCGCCGGGAAAACAAGGAGCGGATTAGCCGTGTGTTTGGATCATAAATCAGAGCGCACACTGCCTCGTGCTAGTTGTTTGTGTGCCTCGTCTTTGGAATCGTTCTGTGCTTATAGCTGGGAGAATGCACACGAGGATCTGTGTACTGCTAATATCCAATTAAGGATGTTTCCTGATGCCCAGGACAGTTAAAAAAACTCCCCTGATCAAATTAGTGCTTCAGTAGTGTCCAGCTACAGCCCCGCACACCAAGCTCCTGTCTGGCAAAATCTCAGTTTGAGCAAATGTTAGCCAACCAGCTACCAAGGTACCCAAGTACATTAATCTACTTTCTTACAAAGTAGCATTACTGAGTCTGGAGAGAAAAACATGCTAAAATATGGTGTGTATGCGCTGCTGCGAGTCTACCTGAAAAGCCTGAAATACAAACCCATTTCCAAAAAAGTTGGGACGCTAAGCACAATGTAAATAAAACATAGAATACAATGATAGGCAAATCAATTAAACAACATTTTAAAAGGGAAATAGTACAATGACAACATATCAAATGTTAAAACTGAGAAATTTTATAGATTTTTGAAAAATATGTGCCCATTTTGAATATAATGCCAACAACACGTTCTAAAAAAGTTGGGACGAGGGCATGTTTACCACTGAATTTCATCACCTCTTCTGTTAACAACACTCTGTAAGCGTTTGGGACCTGAGGAGACCAAGTGCTGTAGTTTTGAAAGTGAAATGTTTTCCCATGTTGATATAGGATTTCAGCTGCTCAACAGTTCAGGGACTCACTTGTTGTATTTTTCATTTCATAATGCGCCAAATGTTTTCAGTGAGTGACAGGTCTGGACTGCAGGCAGGTCAGTTTGGCACCCAGACTCTTTTACTACGGAGCAGTGCTGTTGCAATACATGCAGAATGTGGTTTGGTATTGTCTTCCTAAAATAATCAAGGCCTTTCCTGAAAAAGACGTCATCTGGATGGCAGCACATGTTGCCAAAACATGTATATATCATTCAGCATTAATGATGCCTTCACAGATGTGCACGTCACCCATGCCATGTTCACTAATGCACACCTATACCGTCATGAATACTGGCTTTTGAACTGTGCACTGATAACACGCTGAGTGGTCTTTAGCCCTGAGGACATAGTGTCAAAGATTTCCAAAAAGAATTTCAAATTTTGATTTGTCGGACCACAAGACACTTTTCCATTTCCCCTCAGTCCATTTTAAATGAGGTTGGGCCCAGAGAAGGTGGCAGCATTTCTGGATCCTGTTTATTTATGGTTTCTTTTTCTGTTTTAGAGTTTTAACTTGCATTTGTGGATGCAGCGACGAGCTGTTTTCACAGACAGTGGTTTTTGGACCTGTTCCTGAGCCCATGCAGTGATTTCCACTACAGAATCATATCTGTTTTTAAAGCAGTGCCATCTGAGGGCCCAAAGATCATCTCCAGATTCTCTGAATCTTTTAATGTTATTATGCACCGTAGATGACGAAAAGCAAAAGTTCTTTGCTGTTTTACGTTAAGAAACATTATTCTTGATTGCACTATTTGCCGGTGCAGTCTTTCACAGAGTGGTGAACACCTTCCCATCTTTACTTCTGAAAGACTCAGCCTCTCCAAGATGCTCTTTTTCTACCCAGTCATGTTACTGACCTGTTGCCAATTACAAATAACAAATAACAATAACAAATGTTTTTTAGATAAAACAATATCCGTTATAGCATGGTACTGATAATAACTCGAGTTAGTGAGAAAACAGCATTTGTTTTCCTGTGATAATGACATAAATATCACAAGATCTCAAGAAAATACATGAAAATAACTTGTTAAAATGTGAAACAGAGTAAAAAATGTGAATCCATCCCTTTAGGGCTTCTGTAGCTGTCTGTACATTATTACTTTATTGCAGTATTTACATGTATCAATCGTTTTATTTTCACTCCACTACATTTCAGTAAAATGTTCTATTTTTCACTACACTGCTCTCTGCAGTGTGTCGTTACTCAATAGAAGTGTGCACTGCAAAATTGTGTTTCACAGTTGAAAATCAACTAAATGTGTAATTTGGATGCCCAAACTTTTGCAAATGACTATGTCTTCATGCTGATTTTTATTCAATGTCATCTACATACTTAATGAGGTATCTCCCTTTTTTACTGTTATCTGTGGGCCTCTGTCTTTATCGTTTCAGTGCAGTTAGGCTGGTCAGAGATTATAATGTTATATATGTAACCTTTATATGAATACTGGGGATGATTTTGTTCACTCCTGTATTGCTTCAAAGATTATGAAGAAATGCATGAGGTATTTCGTCTGTCTTTTCCATTGAAAACTTTGTAGTTAACATGCTGTGAAACCTTGTCAGATGTAGCAAGAGTAACCAAGGGGGCTGCAGGGCTTAGTGTAGAAAGGCTGATTTGCTGACCTGTTGCACCCATACAGAAACTGGAAGCTATTAGCCATCACTAAAACATCAATTTCTCATAGGAGGGATTTTTCTGAGGACTAAATCGGCTGAAATGTATTTAATGGTAACTGCAAGATAGTTTTTGCTGTCGGATGACTTGATAATTTTTATTTGTACTCTTTACCACTGAAAAGTTCCCATACCTGAGCTTTCCGCTTCAGCTGTGACTAACATTCATGGAACTTATGACACATCATGTTTCCCAAAGACATAAAAACAGGATGCACACCAAGTTTTAATGAGGCTTTCCATCCTCCCTTGCTGCTAAAAATACATGTGTTTCCCCCAGGAAATTTGGACTGTGGGAGATTCAGAATGGCCTTTGTAGTAATACACAGGTACCAGTGATGTGAAGTCCTGAACCACAGATACACTATATGGCTAAATGTATGTGGACACCCTCCTAGTTATTGAGTTCAGTGTGTTTCAGCCACATTCACTGCTAACAGATGTATAAAATCATGCACACAGCCATGCAGTTTTCATAGGCAAACGTTGGCAGTAGTCGGGTCGTGCTGAAGAGCGTGGTGCTGTCATAGGATGCCAGAGTACTCAAGCGCATAACGTATAAAAATCACCTATTCCCTGTTGCACCACTCAGTACAGAATTCCAAACTGCCTCTGGAAGCAACATCAGCACAACAACTGTGCATCTGGAGCTTCATGAAATCGGTTGATGGGTGAATGTAGATTTGATGGATGCCAGGAGAACGCCACCAATCAGAATGCACAGTGCTAACAGTAAAGTTTGGCAGAGGAGGGATAATGGGTCTGGGGCTGTTTTTCAGGGTGTGGGCTCTCATAAAACCTGAATGAAGTTTTGTAGGACTACACAGACTAAGGACTGAACATCTTGTATGTCCATGTAAGTGATGGAATTGCAAGTTGAAGGGTCACTCCAGCCAAAAGTGACAACTTTAACCATCGCCTGTTGTAAACATGCCCATTCACCTCTTGCAGCAGTGCCACTGTGGTCTCTAAAGCAAGATTTCTTGCTTTACACCCAATTGAGGTTAATGCTGTAACATGAATATTTGCTAGCACCACAGATGTATTTCTTAGTCTCTAGATCAGTGATCAGCAGTCAGGGTTTGGTGAGCACAGTGGGGATTCCCAAAGACTGTGTGCTTTATTTGTGTAATGCCTTCTGGGTATTGTAGTGAGAGGCCACTGATGGTGTGAGGGTTTATTAGTGCTCATGGCTAAATTGAGCAGCTGAAGACTGCTCCCAAAATCTGCTCTCAAAACTGGTTCATTTGGTGTCTTCAGTCCCCAAACATTTTTTAAATGCTGTTAAAAAGAAAATGTGATGTAACACAGTGGTAAACATGGTCATGTCCCAACTTTTTTTTTGGCATAAAATTTGGAAAGAGCGTATTTTCATATATATATA
>JAILXH010250930.1:587-11069 GCA_023558415.1 Piaractus mesopotamicus
CGCTGTCTTATGTGGTCGTTGGCACTCTGGGCATGAAAATGCATGAGGGGATAAATTAGGCTCTTTTGGACGGAGGACCGGTTATAATGGTCGCTTCCCAGAACCCAACTGTAACTTCAAAAATGGACACAAGACCTCAGCAAACTCCAACATCTGCCACAGAGGCTCATTTAGATGCAGTTCAGTGTAGACGCAGAGAACGACACGTATGATCTACAGCTGAACAGCAGACCTGCTGGTACTGTTACTGCAGGGAAATGACGACTGCAGTAGGAATAAAGGTGACTTGAGTAGAAATACAAAATTAGCAGCTCAAAAATCTTCTTAAGTACTGAGAATATAGAACTGCAGTGGAACTTTTTAGTCCCTCCAGCATCTACTAGCTTTAGAACTGAAGTTTAGGCTCCATTCTTCCCTTTTTGGATCCCTTCGGTCCACAATAAAAGGCTAAATCTCCAAAGTCAGAGCAGTGATCAACAGTAAAGCAGAACAACAGAATAAATTAAACAGCAAAATTAAAAAAGGAACTAATAAGAAGAAGAATGAGAAGAATATAGTAAGTATAACAAGAATGAACTGTTTCATTCTGGCTTCCAGAAATATCATAGCTGAGAGTCAGCGCTGGCTCGGGTGCTCAGTGTTTTTCTGGTTGCCTCAGGTTGTGGAAAAGTCTCTCTTCTGGTGCTGCTGGATTTGAGTGCAGCTTTCACCACAAAGTCGACCATCATATTTTAACAGACAGACTTAAAAACACAGTTTAGGCCTTACTTGACAGATCGCTACCCATTTGTCAGTGTAAATGAGTTTTCTGAACATAGGAAAGTGCAGTATGGTGTCCCACAAGGGTCCTTTTTAGGGCCCCTACCATTCTCGCTTTATTCACAGGCCCTGGGATACACACTTATAAAATGGTGGTTCTTCAAGGGTTCTTTAGTAAAAATAATGGTTCTACCTTTGTATGATTAAAGGGTTCTTGGCATCATGAAAGGGTTCTTTGCATATGAAAGTGTTCTTAAGATTGATGGAGAATCTGTTGAATATGGTTTTATATAGAACTTTTTTGAAAAGGGTTCTATACAGTACCAGAAGGGTTCTTCTATTATTACAAGCTTGACATCAAAACAATAGCAAAAACCTTTTTGGTGCTATATAGAACCCTTTTCAAAAAAGGCTCAATATAGAACCATATTCAACACATTCTCCATCAATCTGAAGAACTCTTTCATGATGCAAAGAACCCTTTAGTCATGCAAAGAGTTCTTTGAGCATTTATGGTTCTAGGTACAATCATTATCTTCACCAAAGTACCCTTGAAGAACCATAATTTTTAAGTGTGTACATAATCCGGAAGCACAATTCTGCCTTTCACTTTTATGATGATGATACTAGTTATGTGCACCAACTCGGTCAGATTCAAAAGCACAGTTGCACATAATGGAAAACTGTACTAAAGACGTAATATAAACATATAATTAAATAAATGTCAATCACAAAAATGGAGTTTAGAGACGGAGAAGGAATGGATTCCTTTCCTCACTAATATACTTGGGCGGAAGTAAAAGTACTGTCATTTAAAAATAAAGTTTTAATGTTTTCTTTCAACCAAAATGGGGCTAAGCAGTCTTAGTTTGTTTTTATTTCTCAGTTAGTTTGGTGCATGAGGTGTAATAAATTCAAGTCCAAGACAGATGCCGGTTAAATAACTCATATGTTTAAATTTGCATTTTCAACAAAATCAAATGAGAATTAAACCTTAAAGCAGTCTCTTTGTTTGCTCAGGTGAACTCAACATTGAACTCAAATTCAGGTGCAACACACAGTCAAACACTGTATGCACTGACACCAGCACCCCCTAGAGGCCTGAGTGGTGTACTTCATTAAAGCCTTACCCCCTCTTTGCCTGCAGAAGGAGCGGACACAAGGGCAAATTTAAATAAATTAACTGAATTAACTATAACAAAAGCAAAGGTTTGAACACGACCTGGTCAAATTCCATGTTTTGTTGATCTTATAAGTGTAAATAAATGAACACATCCTCTACAGAGAACATACTTCTGCACATTTTACATACATATTCCTGTATGTGGCTCATACAGTGCAAATCCATCACAATTTTACTAAAGTAAAAAAGCTAAGTAAACATGACGTAGTTACTACACACCTCTGATAACTAGTGCAATACAAGAAGATACAATCTCTTAAATCACCAACAATTGTTAATCCCAGACCCAAATGAAGCCTAAACCCGGACTAAATAGGATTCTTCATGGTTACAAACACCACTGTTGTTGCTATTTAGTCAAAGACAAGACTTAACCCACCTCCACAGCACTGACAAAGCTTGAAGAAATTCTAAAATTTACGGGAGCTTTTCTACCAGAGCTTTTGTAATGTGGCCTATTCAGCAAACACACCAGCAGAGGGAGCCATTTCACACTGTAGATCATTTTCAATGTGACTGCAGTTTAACTCTGTATCATTGAGTATACAATTTAAATCACAGTACATATGAAATAAAATATATAAAACAGTATTTTAGCCAAAAATGAAAAAGAACAGAAAATACTGTGAAAAAGAAAAGTAAAACAAACTGATCTTCCGTTCTAAACTACGTTACTGTGGAATATTCTCCAAACACATAATCAAAAAGCCAACTAATCCATATCAATAGTACAGTGATGATAATATTTATGATATTCCCATAGTCCCATGGACTGATTGTTAGAATTACTATTTTTTCATGATTGTTATTTTCATCTATGCATTTGTCTTCTCTAATATAAATGTGTCTACTATTTTTATTTTAAGTAGAAATACTTTTCTGCACATGTTCAGTTTGAATGAGGTTGTAAACTGCACATTGTATTCAGCGGCGGAGCCCAGGGGTGGGCAGGGGTGGGCAGTGCCATCCTGGAAAGAAGCATGGCCGCCCTTCTGGCCACCACAGTTATGGAAAAGATGGTCAACCATTAACAATAAAGCCTCAATTACGCTTTATGGTGGAAATCAGGGTAGTTACCAATCAGTTATGAGTGTCTGATGGTGCTGTATTTAATAAATAACGTATCTTGCTAACAGGCAAGTAAATGTGTGCTTGGTCCTCTGTCTTTCAGTTAATTTTGGCAGTAGCTGTGTTGATGTAAGTGATGGAGGGACTTAATTATGTACAGAGAAAAACCAAGGCATCATTTTTTTATTATGTCATTTTAATACAGTAACACTATATTATTTAGTTTTTTTTTCTAGCTGTTTGCCCTCACAATAAAATCTCTGGGTCTCATCTGGTCTCTGCATCCTATAAGTTCTAACTTCGTCCCTGATTTTATTCTTTAAATTCAACAATCAATCAATCAATCAATCAATCAATCAATAAATAAATAAATAAATAAATTCATGAATGAATGAATAGATGAATAGATGAAAAAAACATAGCTCTTTGCTCTGCAGCTTTCGGAAAAGTGCAACGCCCGTCTCAGCCAATCATATCAGACCTGGTAAGTTTTAAACTAATCAAATCAGACCTGGGGGCGGGACTCTGCTGCTACGCGCTCTGCAGTTGTCAGTTAGCAACCGCTAAAGCTCTGACAGGATTTTGGGGGAAAGCTAACGGCTAAAATTCACTAAAATAATACATTTAGCCTCATTAAAACAAATTAATAACATCCAGAATGAAACAGTAAGTAGTTACAGACTGAAGTTGGCCACCTACATTACGGATTTATGGCTAATTATGGTCAACATAGCTGAGTTTTTACCCATTTTCTTGTTAGCTGAGTTAGCTAACTAGCTTTGTGTTTCTGTGAGGTAAATAAAAAGGGAAAGGCTAACACTGAGACTAGCTGACTGAGGAGATAGCTAGATTATGAAGTTTAAGACTCTTAGTGAAAGTGTGAAGGAGCTAAAGAAACAGAAATAGCGTTATTTACACTCCATTATATATTATTTGTTTTCATATTTCTGTTCAGTGTTTGGAAACAGTCACACCAGGAGTTATTGTCTGTATACTGTTATTCACAGTAAGGTCATACCAGTGAAAAGGTCACTCAGTGTTGATCATAATGCTATTTTATATCTCTCAGTTCCTCAGCCTGTAGATGGAAACTAAGAGGTGGCAGCTCCGTAGAAGGCCAGTCAGGTGAGATGATTTTTTTTTTCAAATTCATAAAATAAATACATAAATGAATAAAAATGTAATTGACTAATCTCTCATTAAGCCTTTGCCTCTAAATCAGTGTTTAATTAAAAAAAAAAAAATAACGTTACTAAACACAGGTGAGGAGATGGATTGGGAAGCTGAAGGAGACTGACAGGGCTGAAAGAGCAGATCTGATTGAGGTTAGTGATGAAGAAGAAGGTGAGCTGTTTAAGCTGTCAGATAAAATTAATACTGAATTTGTAAAAGTTATTCCCTTAATAAATTCTCATTTGTGAGAAAAGTAAAAAAAAAAAAAAAAGGTTGAAGAAAAAAAAGAAAAGTTTAAGTGGAGTTCCTCAAATCTTTCAGTATTTTTTTGCATAATTAAATGCTTAAGAAATAAACAGAGTTATTCAGAGTGGTTTAGTGTGAAACGCTCTGTTCTGCGGTCAGAATCGTTCACAGTGGTGGAAAAAATCAGTGGAATTCCCCTTTAATACTGTAAACTCAACAACAGAACAAAATCACACTCTTTCTGATTGCAGAATCTACAGAGATAGCATTGCTTCACTTTAATACCTTTTTTTTTGATAAATGGACAATATAATATCAAACTCATGTTAGATCCATGTATAATACCAAGTATGAAGAAACAGATCTTGACCAAATAATTATATTTTAATCAGTTTTTTTTCGTCTGTTACTGCTATAAAAAATAATGGGACATTATGGGACCATTTAAAAAATTCTCCTGGAGCATGCCCCCAGACTGCCCCTAGTAATCTCCCTATCCATGAATCTCTAGTGACGCCCCTGCTTACAGCTGGTGTTCTTCATCACTTAGCGCGCCGGAAAGACTTGATAATATTATATTATATATATATATTTTAAATTTTTTTGTTTTATTTCATATACTAATGCACTTTGTCTTTCCTTCTGATGTTCTTTTGCTTTTATTTGTATAAAACCCTTTGAATTCCTCTGATGTATGAAGTGTGCTATATATAAATCTGCCCCGTCTTCTTTTATTGAGCCACTAGATGGCGTAATTTCATCGGAAAAGACCAGCTTGCCATTGGAGGAATACACTGAAACTGACAGAGAAAAAGATCTAATATATAAGGTGTGAACCCACTAACAGTAGTGTAATCAGGAGGAAGCTGTAAATAAAAATGAAGAAATGTTAGATGTGTCCAGAAAGATGAAACAGAGCTGTAGAAGATTCTGAAATGACTGAGAAACATGGAGAACATTAAGAAAGAAGTTTTAACGAAATGAACATCCAGAAAGTAGTTCATCCATATCTAGAATGCTAATGAAATTAATATCCCGAATGCATCATATCTGAAAAGATGCATTCTTAAAACAGATGTGTTCAAAAACAAGACACTCTCTCTCTATACAGACATATCAGTGTGTTGCCTTTAACACAAAATGTTTTGACATAATTCTATCAGTGGTGGACAGTAAATGTAATTTGTTACTGTACTTAAGTACTTTTTTTAAAAAAAAAAGTTTATAAAGCAAGAGTCTTGTTACAAAAATGGTAATAGGACATTAGAGCCATAATTAATCTTTTAGTACTTTTACTTTCGATACTGAAGTACATTTGAAGGCAAATACTTTTGTACCTTTACTCAAGTGGAGGTCTAAAGGGAGGAACTTCTATTTGTACTGGAGTAATATTTTACCTTGGGTATCTCTACTTTAACTCAAGTATATGGTTTGTGTACTTCATCCACCACTGATTTCTATACCCAGTTATGGATAGCACATTTTGTTTTACAGAGTGTGTTAAATCAGAAAACAATATGACACAAAAACCGGTAACACAAGTGTTCAAATGGGTAACACAAGTTAGTGTGTTGTTATTTAGCACATCACTTTTTAGGCTGTGGTGATCAAAAGATAGGTTGTTTCTAATGGTTTTATTTGTGTTACCCAACGAGTTTAATCTTTACTTTTCACCACGTGAACTATGAATGAAAAGATACAAACAAAACAAAGGAAAAACAATTAATAAACTGTTTTTAAAACACTCAAGGAAGGATTGAGGATGTGATAAAGACATGTGGGATGCTTGCTGGACACCTCCTTCCATTCACGTTCTGGAAGTCCAGAATGGCCGTCCATCCAGTGGCTGTCGGCCTGGCTCCATGGTTCATCAACCTTAACAAAGGCCGTTACACAGAACGCAGTATATTTAGATTGGCGAAAATGCAACATTGTTTTATTCACCCTCTGTTTATTTTTGCAAATTTTCACCAGCAACAGCATCTCACTGACCAATCAATGTCACCTATGCCTTTGGAATGACCATAACCAAGATGCAAAGCAGCAAATAAAGCTTATTCACAAATGCTAAAAGGATCAGAATCTTCAAGTGCTGCTCAAACTGAACTACAAACAACTGAGTTATAGCCTGCGTGGGAGCACTCAGCGTTTCAGCTTCTGAATGAAGTGATGAAGATCTTCATGCTACTTTCACTTTTCCAAAATGGACAGTAGGCCATTGTCACTGTTTGCCGAATCTGTGACGAATGAACATTACCCATGTGACATCAATCTATTTAAAGAATCTTTTGTTTACTAAAACAAACAAAGACATAAAATGAAATAATCAATTTCAAATTGATATAAATGTACATGGAGTACATTATTTGAAGTGCTGTTATAGGAAATTAGACATGTAAACTCTGTGTCTAAAATAATTTACCTTTACATTTATTCATTTAGCAGCTGCTTTTATCCAAAACAATGTACAAATATGCCATATCTACACATGCTGGTTGTAGTGGGCCTATTTGGTGCAGGGCTGTTTTTTAGTCCCAGTCCGTCCCTGCCTCCAGTACATCTGTTATCCATTCATCCAATGTCAATGTTTTTATTTTGGTTCACTGAAAAAAAGAAAGAAGTGGCCTCATTTCTGTCATTTTTGGGTTATTTAGGTTGCCAAATTGACCAGCAGGACCAGTGTATACAAGTAAGATGATTTATTTGAATTTTCTACCATGTATAAACAAACTTCTTTGGTACCCAAAGAAAGTTCTGAATGTAACACCATTTTTTCAAATACTGTGGTGTGTAGTGGTCACATTATACAAAAAAAAATGGTCAGTTGTAATAAACACCATACACCAGAATGTGTGTATTATAGTACATTACTACCTTACTGTTAACAATATTCCTATGGACCGAAGTTTTTTTTTGGGGGGGAGGGATTTTTCCCCAATTTAGCCATCTCCAATTCCACCCGCTGGTTAGAACTCCCCCAATCACACGATACCAGGAGGGTGTAGGCTAGCACAGGCTTCCTCTGAGACCTGTCACCATTGCTTCTTTTCGAACTGCCTCTCACGCAATGTCATTGGACAGCCGGAAGAAAGCGCCAACCAGCAGTTCTGTTACATCAGCTAACAGACGCCTGTGTTGACTAGCATCGTGTTAAAAGGGGCTGGCCCCTTCTGGACTCCCGGCAACAGATGGCTGTAGAACTCGCCGATCTCCTGATGACAGGGCCAACGCTTAGACGGTTGCGCCACTCGGGAGCCCTGGACAGAAGTTTTAATGCATTATGGAACCTAACTTTATGAATTTGTATACTTTTGCTGAAGTGTTCTGGATGCAGTTATAACTACTAAAGAGCAATTATACAGGCATATGCTAGCGATTATTAGTTGTATATCTATATCAGTATTTCATGTAGCATATTATAAATGGATTTATAATGCATTATGAACACAGAATTGATCATAATACAAGTACTGAACTTGTAAAATGTATATGTGAGCTAGAAATAAAGTGAGACATATTTTAGACTGGAGGAAAGTTTATTTAAGCCACAGCATTTCCAGTGTCTTATTTTTTACCCAGTATTTTTATCCAGTATCTAATTTCTGCTACTGGATTTGCAATGTTACATTAGCATCAAGCTAACAGTTCCATACAGTGATTTTCCCACTCTGGATTTAATATTCTTATGGTGCCACTAGTTTAAACAATGACATTCAAAGCTTATAAGATGTGCTTTATATTGCATATTACAGTCTGTCATTGAATCCTTCAGTAAATACTTCAAAGTAAAGCCTCAATGGTGCTGTTTTTTGGAGGAGCCTGTTAGCTGTCTGCTGAGCGGGTTGGTTCAACAAAACCACAATCTTACAAAGGGAGTGTTTATTAGAGACAGACAAAATTGATAACATTACAAATAAAAATAAAAAAATAAAAAATCCCATGGAGGTGCTAACAGAAATTAGCATTATTTTACTGGTGGTAATTACACTCCACTGCCTTCGCTCCTCAGCAACTTCATGTTGCGTGTAACTTCAGAAGGGGTCCCATGAGGAGGGAATGATGGGTTTGGGTTACCGCGATGTAACGTAAAACTAAAGTTTATTAAAAACATTAATGTCTTATTTTTAATATGCTTAATTTTATCTAGAGCTCACAAATATGAATTAAGTTCTTATACAGGGATCACGAAATCATTATTTCTATAAATAAAAATCTGTACCCAAAATAACAAATATATAAAATCTGTCGCTATAATTGAAGCTTGCAAATATGTTACAATACATCAGAATTGACTATAAGCTATTATTTCATTCCAGAAAACTATATTTATAAGTTGGAAAAATATAAGCATAACATGGCTCTGGCAGGTTATACTGCACTGGAGAAGCTATGACTTTCTTTTACACTGACAATATAACATTTTATGAATACTACTTATAATGCATTATGTTAACAATTCATAATACAACCCCATTTCCCAACAAGTTGCAGAATGTAAATAAAAATAGAATGCAATGATATGCAAAACATGCAAACCATATTGTAAAGGAAAATACTACAAAGACAACTTATGAAATGCTGAAATGTTGAGAAACTTTGTTGTTTTTTGAAAATGATATGCCTATTTTTAATTTGAAAAATTAAGGGCCTGTTTACCCCTGTGCTGCATCACCTTTTCTTTTAAAAGCAATCTGTAAGCGTTTGGGAACTGACGAGACAGTGCTCTAGTTTTGAAAGTGAAATGTTATCCTCTTCTTGTTTGATACAGGATTTCAGATGCCCGACAGTTTGGGGGCTCATTTGTCATATTTTTCATTCATAATGCACCAATTGTTATCAGTGGGTGACAAATCTGGACTGCAGGCAGGTCAGTTTAGCACCCATACTCTTTTAATATGAAGCAATGCTGTTGTAATACATGCAGAATGTGGTTTGGCATCGTCTTGCTGAAATAAGCAAGGCCTTCCCTGAAAAAGACGTTGTCTGGATGGCAGCATATGTTGCCAAAACATGTATATGTCATTCAGCATTAATGGAACCATCACAAATGTGCACATCATCCATGTCATGTGCACTAATGCCCCCCTATACCATCATGAATACTGGCTTTTGAGCTGTGCACTGATAACAAGCTGAGTGGTCCTTAGTCCAGAGAACACAGTGTCCATGATTTCCAAAAAAAATATTACAAATGTTGATTCGTTGGACCACAGGACACTTTTCCACTTCCCCTCAGTCCATTTTAAATTAGCTCAGGACCAGAGAAGGTGGCAGTGTTTCTGGATTCTGTTTATCTACAGTTTCTTCTTTGCATTTTAAACTTGCATTTGTGGATGCAGTGATGAGCTGTTTTCACAGACAGTGGTTTTCAGAAGTGTTGCTGAGCCCATGCAGTGATTTTCTCTACATGATCATGTATGTTTTTAATGCAGTGCTGCCTGAGGGCCCAAAGATAATGGCCAGCCTTGTTCCTTGCATACAGAGGTTTCTCCAGATTCTCTGAATCTTTGAATGATATTATGTACCGTAGATGATGAAAAGCTCTTTCTAAAAGTTCTTTGCTAATTTAAATTGAGAAATGTTATTCTTGTATTGTTGCACTATTTGATCTTGCAGTCTTTCACAGAGTGGTGAACCCCTCCTCATCTTTACTTCTGAAAGACTCCGCCTCTCTGAGATGCGTTTTTATACCCAATCATGTTACTGACCTGTTGCCAATCAACCACCAGGTGTTTTTTAGCATTACACAACTTTACCAGCCTTTTCTTGTCCCCATCCCAACTTTTTTGGAACATGTTCAAAATTCAAAATGGGGATATATTTTTCAAAAAACAATTTCTGAGTTTCAACATTTGATGAAGTTTAAAAAACATTTGTACTACTTTCAATTAAATATACTGGTTAAAGTATTTGCACATCATTGCATTTTGTTGACGCACAGCGTCCCAACTTTTTTTGGAAAAGGGGTTGTACATAAAAATCATCAGCCCGAAGAAAGTTTTATCAAAGTTATATGCTCTCATAGGTACTTTAAATTCAACTTTATCAATACC
>JAILXH010250964.1:19902-34359 GCA_023558415.1 Piaractus mesopotamicus
ATCCTTTATTCATTATGATGTTGTTCTGGTTAATGATGACTCAGATGTACTTGCTGCCAAAAGAATGAGGCATGTCAATACTGAAATCTTGAGCACTGTGCTCTAAATATATTGGATACTGATCCAATATATTTCCTATAAATAATGAATAAGCTTTAAAATGGTCCATTTTCAGTTGAAGCACTTCACATAAGATGAGCATCTAAAACTAGTTTGTCATGCTCAAAGTGTTTAAACACTACTACCCTACAGCAAGACATGCACCGCTAACATCATCACATCACACAATGTTATTAAGTGCTAATGCACAAGTGCACAATGTGATTAAGTTCAGGCTAAATTTGTTACAGTACTGGATCAGATTCATTCTTTTTCTACTCCCTCCAATAGCAAGCCAGCATTTTCTGCTAATATCAGCCCGATACTGGTTCTCATACAAATATGCCACCACTACCATACACACATAGCACAACTCTATTTTTTTATATGGAATACTGACCTTGAAAGTTTGAGCATCAGCTGAAACCAATATAACATTTTTCTTTTGTTAAAAAAACAGTAGAGTATAAAATTGAAGCATTTTACTTAGATGGTCAAGTACCATGCTCAAATAAACTCAGCACAGCATGACATATACACAACATAGCTTTACTTTAAAAAAATTTAACTCTCTTATCTACTTATTGTTCTGTTGTTAAAGGGGAATTTACTGATTCTACTGAAAATTTCTGTATAATTCAATCATTGTAATGTAAGCAAAGTCATTCATTGTACTTTGATGTGAAATAAATGCGTTATTTGTAGAGAAACTTACAAAGTCAGAATTGTTCACAGTGGTGTTAATCGGAATCAGGTGCAATTTTATTCGTGGTTCAAAATGACCAGTGAACCTACATGTGAATTCCGAGTTTTGTATGTAAAAAACAGTATGATTCAGGTCAAATCTCATAACTACCATACAATCTACCATCTCAGACATCACTTTTTAGAAAAAAAAATTCTGTGACGCAGATTTAGAGGCATCAGATGTCTGGTAAGTTAGTAAGTTTTCTAGAAGTGAGAAAATCACATTAAACCAATCAGAACTGGAAAAAAAAACTAAGAATTCCCCTTTATATTTATACTTTATATTTAGGCTACATGAGGCTACAGTTACTACATGACCTACTTCACTTTTTACGTTATGTGGCGCTACAAACAAGTCAGTGATACTTCAGGCTAGATTTGTAACAGAATCAGATTAGACTCATTCTTTTACCAATGATATTTGATCCAGCCATTTCTTCTGGTATCGGCCTGGTAACAGTACTTGGTATTACCTCGGTGACATTGCTAAAAGACAAACTTCATTCACAGTTACTTCCTGCTTGGTAGTATTTCACTGCCTGCCACAAATCAACTGCCTAATTATCCAGTCTATCTAACAGAAGTCTGCTTAATTGAAATTGGCTTGAAACGCAATTACAACTGTTTTTCTCTTTCCCTTGTCAGTGCTAAAGCACACGCCGCCAAAATCTGCAGAACAATGGACTACATTTTTGGCAAAATATTTCAGGTTAAATGCCACAATGGGAGTCGGAGAAACTCTTTGCAAGTTGCCCTTTGTGTGTGTGCGCGCTGTCCTCTAAAGAATGTCCAACCTTAAGACAGAGCCTGCGTGTGACTGAGTGAGTAAAGACTGTGAGCTAGTCGAGAAGACTGAGCAGCAAAAAAACAGAAAGAAAAGGGTGCTGAAAAAATAGAAGGGCAGTTGAGGTTCCTGGCAGGGCATGGTGCCCGTCCGCCTCAACAATAGGGCAGCAGGGAGGCAGCATGGCGGCAGTGCGGCCCTGCTCCCTGCACTCTGCCTCTGGCCCTGATCTTATCTGGCCCCTGCACCCGCACAACACACCACGGAAAGGGGAAATTTAGCTTAGACCGTGCCCTTCCTACTATTTTAAACTAGTCGACCAGACGCAGAACAGCCACGTTCCAGTGTCATGCACAATTTATATGAATATTGAGAAGAGCTGACCTGCAGGCTCCAGACATTTTTTCCCCCTCCTTTCTCCTGTAGTACTGGATGAATGCAAGGAAACAAAGCAATTGTACATTTGCAAAGTTGCTTGCTAGTGATTCCACATCCAAGGCAGTGTCTAAAACCCTCCATGTTTGACTTCTAAAAGCATTTTAATAGTAACGTGCAGTTGCTACAAAATGGAATACAATGAAAGCCACAGAAGTAAGTAGTAGAAATGAACAGCATACTCAGATTACAAGTGCCTGTTCCTTTCAATAAAAAACAAGTAACTAATAATCAGTGGGTATCAGCAATATTTTCACAGATGCTGGTAAGTCTACGGACATCAATATCAGCTGATACTACCGCTCAGGCCCTAGCTGAAATGCAGATTTATGGCTTTAAATACCTCTTGACTTTGTGAAGGCTGTGCACAAATACATCAAGAGATGCTGGGGATCTTCCCTGGTGTCGCCCTGGCAGGTCTGTATTGCAGTCGTTCCGGCAGCTTCAAGGGCTTTATCGGATTTAGATCAGATGACTGACCTGAACGAGAACAGCCGACTGCTTGGCTGTGTGCAACCCCTTAATTGCCAGAGCAGTGTGTTTTGGGTCATTGTCCTACTGCATGATTATGCTTTGAGGCATCTTGCAGAATCTGAGCAGACAAGATCTTCCTGCAAATGTCAAGACTCATTCTGTTGCTACAATCAGCAATGAAGATAAATGACTTGGTGCCACTGGAACCAATACAGACACAAATCATAACAATCCGCCCATGTTTCACTAATGAAGTGATCCGAGTTGGATCATCTGCAGTTACTTTTTTTTCATTCATCTCATTGGAACAAATTTTCGTCTCATATGTCCTTTCAAGCTTGTTTTAGTACTGAACAGGCTCCTTTAAATACTACTCAGCATGCTACAAATAGCTCCATTCTCGGGACTTGGTGGTTTGCTTCTGGTGGTGTACTATCTGAGGTTCAGCAACTGCAGTTTTCTTCAGTCTTTGCCACATCATGGCCTAAATATACCATGTTGTGCTCCAAACCTGTTAGACCATTGTTCAAGGTGTTTTTCAAAACTGATGCATACTACATCTAGAGCAATACTAAATCCATGTGGTCATTTGTTGCTGGTGAGATCATCTTTCTTCTTAATCATGACACACACGACTGCTTGCTGTACTTCCACAGACTGTTCTGTTCTATCCTTATATTGTTCTACAATATACCACAAATGGATATCAAAGGATAAACGAACTCTGAATACCTGCCTGACAAGAAAACTGCTTTAGACTCTACGAATACATTTGGTTGTCTAGAACTAGATTACATTCAAAATATGCAACCACCCCCAAACGAATGGGTGAAAATAATTCCAAAGTAAAACTGACAGTCTTTCTCTTGACTGCAAAACAACAAAACACGTCCATGCACTTTTGGAGCTCATTGTAAATGGAAGTCTGCTGGTATCTGAGGAAATGGAACTGTGGTAAGGAATGTTAATTCCTCCCCTTAAATTCCCAAATTTCTGATAACTGTCTAGTAATTTCAGTTCTCCACTTAATACCGGCCTCCCTCACCCAACAATTCAAAATGAAAAGCCTCTATGGAGATCTGCCAGAGGAGAGAGGGGGAAAGAGAACATTTTAAACTAAGTCTCACATTCACAACAATGCAATTAGAGCAAAACAGAAGTTTTGCTGAAGTGACCTAAAACACCACATAGCCTTAGTGGAGTCCTGTGATATCTTCTCACATCTGCCTTAATGCACCACCTGTGCTTGCAGTATGCACCTAAAATCTCTTCTTGTCCAAGAGCAGGACATACCAGCTACTCCTGCGACAAGCATCACATATTGGCTACGGTTTCTGCCATCCATTCCAAATGTGCTCGACCAACCAAGCATGTTCCATATAGGAAACAAGGACAAAAGGATATTGTGAGGATGACCCAATTATAATGAAAGAAATACATTTCTATTCAAACACTGTTAATGCATAGAGTGCAAGTCCTGACCATGACTGGTACCTCAGTCAGACACCAGAACTATATTTCATATCTAATTTCTTTTCATTTTAAAAGAAGCTTTTTAAAATACTGGACTTACAGCTTTAACTGCACACTTTTTTCCAACATCATCTTTCACCATGTCCATGCTGAAGCCAGGAGCGACAAAGCATGTTGGAAAATAGTGGAGTGGAGCTTTAACAGTGCTCTGGTATAAATGCATACCTGTTCAGAGTTAAATGTAGTCTCACCTTAGAACCTTGGGCACTAGGGCCCGAGGCAGCCCCTTCCTCTGGAAGAGCTCACACGCTCTCACGATACAGACCTGGACCCCTGCAAGACATATAAAAAGAAAGCTTTATTACAAAGCACAAATCAGGCTCACAGACTCTTTGTAATCTTCACCTCCATAGGCTGCATGACAAGATTGCCTTAAGCCCTGTGAATAAGCTTTCATATTTACAATGTCTTAATTACCAGTTGCTAACGAATGAAAGCAATGATTGATGATTAACAGGACACATTCCTGGAAAGAGGTCTGCATTTCCCCGAGTCTCACACTCTGACAAATCTATTCAGGAGATCATGACAACGAGAAATGTAGATTTTTAAAGAAATACTCAGTGGCAGATTATACTAACATAAATGTAGGAATTTTTAGGATTTTCAAGAAGAACCTAGCCTAAAATGAACATGAGTAGATAATTTATTTGTAACTGTTAAAATTATCTTGTGTAAGTTCTGGATCACAACTGCCACTGCAATGCATCCTACAGATATTCGATGGTGCTAAATCACTCCAGAGAACACAATTCCACTGCTACACATTCTAATGACCCAACGCTTGGCATTAGGCATGCTGACCTTAGGTTAATGTGTGATGTAAACAGTGCTGTTCAAAAGTCTTAGGCACCTTAAAAAATATATTGAAAAGCTATTTATCTGGGAATTAAAAAAAAAAAAAGCTGTTACACAATTAAACAAAAAACACTGAATTTGCACACAAGTTTGTTAGCTTAAGGCTCTCCCTTTTCAAATTAAACCGAGCAGGCCTAAAACGCATTTCCCACAATCTCTCCATTTATGTCAGAAAAAAATATTGAGTAAAGGCAAACAACCCAAGTAAAAGCAAGCAAAGGTTATCACAAGTAAGCTATCAAAGCTAGCTCTTCTGTCTATCTGTCTATCGTCCAGCCGTTAATTCATTCGTTTGTTCCTCCTTTCAACCAACCAGTCATGCAAGCATTCCATATGTATGACTATTCGTTCATCTGGCCAAGCCAGCAATGTAACTGCATTCCCTGAATGCCCATCCAGCAGTAAAGCGAATAACAACCATACCTTCTTCAAGATATCGCCACAAGATATTCTTCAAGATATGGGACACCCTGGGGTAGTCTAAAACACCACCTGCATATGTAGAGCCGGTTTCACTCATTTCAACCTGCTTGCCCTATTGTGTTTAGCTCTGCATTAGCAACATAGCACTGCTCCTTAGAATGTTAGAAACTTTTTTTTTTATTTTAAACTTTGCTGGATGTTTAATATAACAATCAATTTTATATCTGACAAATATTTTTATTTTATTGTTTAAATGTGTTCCCTGGGACCACTTCCAAATGTCTCCTCAAGAAAGGTAAGATATGCAGTTTCCTGACTGGATTAATCAGTCCTACATTAAATTAAATCAGGTGTGCTGTTGTTTTGACAAAAATAGAGATACGAGGTTTTGTCCCAACAGCCATGATATACATATTACACATAGCATTCCATGGCCAGGCTCAGACTACACTGTCGACTGCTACGCAGCCAAGTGACCCGAACCATAAATCATGTCCATTCAAGTGTGCCAGAGGCATGAGGTTCAAACCAAATAACAGGCCTCACCTTCTAAAACCACTCTTCAACATCAAAAGTCAATAACATAAGCCTCTGAGGATGTGCTCTTTTTCAGGATATTCAACCTAACCTCGGATAAGACTGAGAATTACTTTGCACAATTTTGTATGTTAAACACATCTGGATAGAGAATAACTTCCATCTAAATTCTAGAGACAAATTCAGGTTGTAATGTGAAATTTCAGAAAAATAGCAAAGATTCCAGTATGTCCTACTGTCTGTGCTAAGAGCGACCGGCAACACAGGCAGATGTTTAAGATCATGTGAGCTGATGTTAGAGAGAAGAACACAGGAGAGGGGATGGAATGCAAGATCCACGTGCTCAATTTAGGAAGTGAGACACCACTGCGAGAGCAAAAACTAGATCGTTGCACAAGGCAGTTTCAAAACAGCTTACACATCCATGCTATATCCCTCTGAGCATTCAATACCAGCAGGTTCAGCAGTTTGACAGACTCTGTTTCAGTTTCCAGAAAAAAAAAACAGGGAGTGCTACAATAGCAGGTTTAGGAAATCACATTTACCAGAAAGAATGCAAGGACTAGGCAGGTTGTTTGATCACAGGCTCCACATGCATGGTGTGGCTCTAAGCAGAAACCAGCCGTTTCAGCACTTTGACAGACCCTGTCTCCAATTTCCAGAAAAAAAGGACACCCCACCTCTCGGCACAACCCCTTCCTGCAACTGGGGCACCACAATTGTTAATAATAAGCAATGACCTAATGACTGCAGTAATAATTCATGGAAGCTTTCGGAGGAAAAAATGTTTTGTTGCAATGGTGCTTTATGCTCAAAATGCTTTCTTTATCACTTCCTCTCCTAATCGCAGTCCATTAGAACAAGGCCTTTTGTTTAGGGCAGCAGTGATACAGAGCTGTGTTCAGCCCAGAATTGTGGCTTCACTCCTGTATTCCTGGCTGACCACCTACGTCTGTACTTCTCGTCCATCTTTAAGCATCTGAGTGCTTCTAGGTATGTTTCTCCATGCGGAACTGAAGAGTTGTAGAATGCTTGTAACACATGTGTGTGTTTAAAACAATCACTCTATTACAGTTGAAAAAGACTGTTTTTCCCAGTGAGTGTGCCTTTAAGTTAAAGGAAAAAAATATTAATAAATAAATAAATAAATAAATAAATGTCATTATTATTTGAGGAATTGATTTTTTTTTCCCTCCTCTGTCTTCTTCCCATGTTCCTAGAGTGATTTATAGATAAACAAATAAGACTTGGTGTGGAGGTCACATCTTAATCACTATTTCAATTTCCTTTATTTTAGTGGCTATTGTCTTTTAATTTTAGCTCTTGAAGTTAATTTTTTGTCTTGTCTTTTATTATTGTACGTACTTTGTACCTTCTTTTAATTAACTCACTGCACTTTATCTTAGCACTACTTCAATTTCTTTTTTATTCCTTATTTTATCTTTAGCTACTGAATTTTTTAAAAGTTTGCAAGCACAGGCATCCTAAGGATTGATTAACAGCTTAGAGGCAATCATTACTTCAAACTAAGATTTTATTCGATTGCAGCTGCTATTTAACAGCTGATAGCGGTAACTTTGGGGGTCTTCCTTACTTTGGCTGCTGAAAATGAATATAATCGCAGTTGCATTTCTTACTTCTTATGCCTTTGTAACAATCTTTGCAAAAGCCCTTCTGATGTACTGGATCTGAGAAACACTATTAGCTTTTTTATTATCTAAATGCTTTTATTTTTTCTGTTTGTGTAAAGCACTTTGAATTGCCACTGTGTATGAAAGGTGTTATACAAAAACTTGCCTTGCACTACATTAAAAACCGTATCTGTTTTATTTCGATTGAAATAGGGTTTTAGCTGTGTATCCACAATAAACATCAAGCATAACCTTGAAATAAATAGCTTCACACTACTCAAAGATTTAAAAGAGCTACACACAGCTACAAACACGTACCCTTCAAAAAATCTCCAGCATCTCAAAACTGGCTCAGTCTGTAACCTGCTTAGGAGAGCAATACATTAATAGTATTACACATCAATTTTAAATGAACCTTGGTACTTTCAAAGACATATCAGATTCCTTGAATGAGGACTAAAAGAGCACTCCGCTCTTTTGTGCTCAAAACACCCACATGACAGAGTGGAATTTAGGATTTAAAAATTCAAAATAAACTTTATGTGCTAATATCTTTACATGCACATACTTAAACACTTTGTGATCACCGAGGTAATGCTGAATAATGTATTGCTCTATAATTTCTTTCATGAGCCAGAAAAAAAAACCCTTATAGTAAGCGGTATTTTTTATTCAGTGACATGCCCCCAGGACACCACTGCGAACTTGACAAAGCTGCATCAATATTGTAAAACACAAAGCAGCAAATGACGCCTACTTTAGGAGTCGGAAAGCACTGAAGAGAAAAATTACACAATATTTATGATCAACGCAAATAAAATGCTAAGCACTTGTTCTTATACAACTATGAGTTACCTAAAGCCAAAAAGGCAAAACACTATCTTCAGTCATATTCTTCTCTCACTGAGCAATGAGGCTTCAGGCTCTATTCCACAGATCCATTATGGATTCAATAGTCTCATTCATAACACTAAAGATAGTGTCCCTTGCTGTGATTCAGAAATACGTGAGCCTTTTGCCAAGTATTTTGTTTATCTGATTTTTGCACAGTCCACATAAGGCTCCTAATCAGATTGTGCCAGTAACTTTGGTCAAGAATGTGTGATTAAAGTAGTTGGGTGGCTGCAGAGAAAAATAAAGAGGCAACTTTTCAATTTCAAACAAACTACCATCACAGGCGACCACACAAAATCACTTAATATATAGTTCAGGTACTACCAATACTGATTTGATGATATCCATGATATAAAAGCCTGACACCCAACCAGTGGTGAGCTACTGAACTCCACTGTGCGTCAACACCAAAACTATGGTGGTCAGCCCAAATTTATTAGGCCAGCTTTAGACTGAAAGAAAATAAAGAAAAACCAACTTCAAACTGACATTGCTTACCGTTAAAATGAGGGTTGTTCTGTTCTGTCTCTTGCAAAAGATCCTTGACAAATCAAGTCTTTCAAAACTCTCATACAACAGGCTACACTAACTCTTATAGTAGGTGGACATGGTAGTGGCCCATCAACCTGGATTGAACAAAAATGTGACTGATGGAAGACGGAGAGAGTGAACGTATTCCTCAGCAGCACAGAGGCGTGTCCATCAAGAAGTAACAGTTAGAGTGTGGTCCTCTGGTAAGAAGAAATAAACAAAAAAGATCAAATACAAAATGCAGACCTAAGTCAGGCCACATGATCTTGGATTAGCAGCTCCATGGGAACTACGGTCTGGGAAAAACTGCTGATCGACCGCGAAGAGATTACGCTACAGTTTTACATAACCTTGACTGTCTCAGGCTTTTCTCTGCTCAATGTACTTTGCGAACAGGAGTGTCTTACTGATAAAATGTGAAAGTGAATGGAGGTGCGGTTCATTACATTACGACTATAAAATGGTGAAACATGACAGGAAATGACACTGTCTAAAAACTAGATGAGCAGCGGTAAACTAGGCCTTTATGATCACTAAACATATCACAGAAATAAGCAGAAAGTATTTAAAGCATTCACTTAGCACATTATTGCGCCTATCGCTTTTTAATCGTTTATAAAACTTCCACACAGAGTTTTAAAACAACCTCTTTTTCTTAAAGAGCTCAGGTTCAAAGGTGCCCTCTCGGCTGTAATCCGAGGTTACTGGTTCACACCTTAGTCCCAAATTTCACATTTGTTACTATTTTAAATCCATGGTACTTCATCACATTGCCCATGAGGGGAGCTGGTTTATCTTGGACTTGCTGGAGGTAAACCGCGTACAAATGCCTAAAAAGGCCCCGCTCTTTGCACTCCTGCCTCGGTTGTTCAAGGCAAACACTCCCGACATTGCTCGAGGGACTTGCACCATGTCAGGACATTTCTCACCACTGTAACGATTCAACACTGGCAGACTTTCTGTCATAAGCTAATGCCTTCAACCAAGCCTGTGAAAAGTAAGCTTGACTTCGCCTCAAAGCACTTGGGTATACAGGTGTAACACTTCTCTGGCAACCTTTAAAATTCCAAGTTGCACATGTCACCCAAGCTTGGAGACAAAGGTGTGGAAGGTTCTGAGCAAATTACTGAACTTTTATGTAAAGGCCTGTCCATCAGGTTTGGAGGTCAAGACTCAAAGATGTTTATATTTCTGCTAGATAGCATAAAGATAATCCACCTAGATAAATGGAAAAATGCATGATATGAGCTCTTTAGATTTCATGTTTTGATGGAGCCTTATTTGTAGGTATAAAGAATTCTGTTTCATAGAATTTACAAGGCACATCTGAGTATTTCACACAGTTACAGCTGAGTATCATGTAAATGAAAACACATATCAACTGAACACTCTTAACAGATCCCAAGAATTTTGGTTGAGTGAGCTTTGAATATGTTGACCAATCTCAGATGTTTCCATTTTGTGCTCTGAAAGTGAAACATTACTGAAATCGACCAGTAATAAAACAGCATTTACTGCTTTCAGCATTTATTAATCTCAGTAGCCAAATTGCTCTTGCCATATCAGGCAATCATTATATTTTATCTGGTGCTCAGGCAGGGTAAAGCACGAGACCGACACTCCAGCTTGATTACTCATTCAAAAATATAAATAACACCATTGTAGAAGGCAAGTTCTGATTTTGTTCCTTTTTGCCTAAATGAACTCAGCCACCATGAACACCAGGATTTGGTACATCTCACTCAAATTGAATAGACTGAACCTGAATGGTGGAGCTCTGCCCACACTCCACAAATTCCACTGCACTGGAACTGTGTTTATTTGGTCAACCAGAAGTCAAGGATAAGTTTGTTTGGATTAAAATGTTTGTGGCTCTATACGCATGATCAGATTAAAGAGATTCTTTTTAATCCAAAATGCACATTCCTGTACTACCTGAACACTTTGTAAGGATGATAAAGGATTGCTTAATGAGACGAACAAAGAAGAAAGTATGATAGTTACATATTATCTTAATGTTTAATAGTCTAGTCTGCAAACTGACACTACCTACCAAAAAACCATCTACAGAGTAAATGGCCTTCTGGTAATAAATCATTATAGTATGTCCAAATACACTGAAGGCAAAAACCATTTCCTTTCATTAGGACAAGTTTTAAGCATACACCTGGGTCAACATCCAGGAAGCTTCTCAGAATTGGAGTGCTGATCTAAGAGCTGTTCTTGTTAGTAAGCTCATACAAAAATGAGAGAAGAATCTGATCCTAGATCAGGACTCCCACTCTAACAAGACTCGTGAATACAAGCCCAGGTCTGCAAGACTCTTGATATGTCCGTTCAGAGTCAGAAAAGTGAGTATTAAATAAAAAATAATAATAAAAAAAAAAAAAGACAGACACCCATTAGCACTTAGACATGCTTACAAGCAGCCAGCACGCAAATAAACGCTTAAGGTTCAGAGCTCAACACGTCGAATCAGGCAAAATTACCGAAGCAGTCAGCTTGAAAACAACAACTAACAGCTAGACGTTGCCTGTTCTACATCGCCACAGGCATTTTGAATCAAGAGACACATAAGAACAGTCATCAAAGAAACTTATACTGGAATAATAATGACAATAAGTGATTAAATGGTCGAACTAGTCGAAAAAAACAATGCTCAAAACAAAACAAATAACATGAAAGTGTAAAACAATCTAGACGAGATATCCTAATGCGTTCAAGCCTCTGAGTTCCATAAAAATAAGGTAAAAAGAGCAGATTAACAGCTAAATCTTCATGAATATTTATTTGTGTCTGCTGAATTGGATTAGCTATAGCTATAGTTTTCTTTAATAATTAGAATTTAAAACTATTCAACATACTAATAATTTTAAATGCCACCCTCTTTAAAGCAGAAACACAAACCAAGAAAGTACAGTCGCATTTAAACCAGGCGAGCAGCAGAGACAGCAGGCTACGTTCTTTCTATTCAACGAAGTGAAGTTTGCCACAGATCATAAACCAAACGACTCGCCGTTTGGCTTCAATGAGAGCTCGTCTTCCACACAGCAAGCAGCCGAGCTGACAGCTAAGCGCACGACATGTATCGTTGACTCGGGTAACGTTTCAGTTCATCACTGTTAGC
The DNA here is from genome assembly GCA_023558415.1 of Piaractus mesopotamicus. Classification (NCBI taxonomy): domain Eukaryota; kingdom Metazoa; phylum Chordata; class Actinopteri; order Characiformes; family Serrasalmidae; genus Piaractus; species Piaractus mesopotamicus. The sequence continues at coordinate 31,976 of JAILXH010250964.1, forward strand.
CAACGCGGCTAGTAAAGCGTGGCTAATCTCGGATACTGAGCATGTACGGACAATACACTGCTTACACACGGCGGCAAAACAGGATGACCACAAATAAGATGTCGTCCAGCTAGAACTGTAGAGACGAGCTTTACGCCCTTTAACCAAGACAGAATGGACGAAGGGACGACAGCACAGCGAGGTACAGGACAACGACGACGGCCAAGTTCAGTTTGACAGCTCAGAGCTGTTCAGACAGTAGCAGCCACGGTGTAGCGCTAATGTTAAGCAGCAGCAGAGCTAGCCAGCTATGGAGACAGATTAACGTGTCTGAGTGTATAATGACTGACTCACGGGCTGCTTAAACGGAGATGGAAAGTCCTGGGAGAGGGCCATCTAGTCCTACCGCTAGAAGCTAGCTTAAACAGCTAACCTAGCGTTAATAATCCAAGCTGGTTAGCCGGCTAGCCATAAATCAATAGTCGACAGGGTGAGCGAGGCACGAGCTGTAATCGTTGTAAGATACTCTCGAAACCCTAAGAGACACGGTTAAAGCTTACAGACTTTCAGTTTTAGCGCAGTTTATAGTGGCACTCTCTCTCACACACACACACGTCTCTGACACATGCGTACGGAGCGGCGTGTGTGTGTGTATTTGGGCAGCTTCGCTCGATGTACGTACCCAGAACCACCCGGACCGAAGATCACCTTAAAGTCATGGTGGAGCCGCTCGCTGTGGTTATGAAGGAGAGCGTGATCGCCGGAGTGGAGCAGCAGTGTCAGAAGTGTCCGTGTTATCCGCGCTGTCCGTGCTGAAGTTGCCCGGTAACGCCGTGATGACGGAGCGCGCGCGCCCTGCGGCTTCGACCGCCTCGAACTGGCTCACCAACGCTTGTGGAGGAAGTGAGGTACGGGAAATGAGATCATCGGAGAAGCGTGTAAAGGGCGAGTGGGAGTCACGTTTTGATATCGATAAGAATGGCTCGACTCGTTATGTAGTTATCGACAAGGCACACATAACATAGTCTCCATATAACCCTGTACTTAGACTGTGAACCATATTAACTGAAGGGCTGGCCTAGAGCACTCGTTAGTGTTGACATATAGGACGGGTGCAGGTGTTACGGCACATATGGTAGAGTATTCCCCAGGAAGCTCTTCCGTTTATTCAACGTCTCACTAAAACATACATCAACTGGCCACTTTATTTTGAACACCTATCTACACTCGGCGTCCATTTTATCAGGTCCACTTACCACGCAGTGGGACTCTGTAGTTCACATTCTGCATTCTTTGGTACTCCATAGGACTGAGCATCCCTGCTAGAAAAAACAGCAAAGCTGCTCACCAGCAAAATCAGCACATGTTGTGCTTTAGATGCTGGTACGCTGGTCTATGGTCTGTTCACGTTTCTTCATTGTACATATTCAAGCCACCCCCTGAGGACAATCACTGAGTAGGTAATATTTGGATGGTGGATAAGTCTCAGCACTGCAGTGACACTGACATGGTTGTGATATTGCTAGGCCTATGTGTTGTGTTGGTATGAGTGGATCAGACACAGCAGTGTTTACTTACTGTTCACTGTATTAGACACACCTACCTTATTGGCCCACCTTGTAGATGTTAGAGATGATAGATAATCTGTTGTACAGTTTGTGTTAGTCATCCTGTAGGCCTTCATCAGTAGTCAGTTTCTGACCACAGGATGCTGTTAACTGGATATTTTAGATTGGTGGTCTATTCTCAGACCACCATTGACACTGAGTTGTTTAAAAAAAAAACTCCAGCAACACGGCTGGGTGTGATCCGCTTGTACCAGCGCAACACATACTAACATGTCATTACAGTGTTAGTGTCACTGCAGTTCTGAGAATGAATCACCACTCAATACCTGCTCAGTGGCGGTCCTGAGTATTGATGAACAGGGTGAAGGAGAGTGACAAATTATGCAAGGAAGCTGTATATCCATTTGTAACAAGTTTAGGATGTAACAAGTTGTTGAAGCTCATAACAACAGGTCACATAAATGAAAAAGCACTTTTATTTCTCTAATAAAGGTGGTGTTATTCATCATATAGTATTGATATTTCTTGTATGTGTAAAGCTCTTTCCCAAAAAGAAGATTCTTGAAAGTGGTCTCTAATGTGTTTTGGAACTAAACCGTTCAATTGTAGAATAACAAAGTGCATCTACCGTTCACCCCTGGTCAAATTACATCAGCTTACAATTCTTGAAGTAGTTCATTGGGGATTTTGAAATATGTTTTGGATGATTGTTTTGTTGTAGAAGCCCACCTCTTTCCAGCTTCCCAGTTCTAATGTTATTTAAAAATAAAGTACATGAGCATTAACATTTGCAGAAAAATGTTGCGTAAAGTAGCCAGTGAGTGTACGTCATAGAAA
>JAILXH010250991.1:9651-22712 GCA_023558415.1 Piaractus mesopotamicus
CATCATGCTTTTGCTGTTGTTGTCTTTGTTGTTTCTGCTGCTGTTATAATGCTGGCTGTTCGTGGTTGGATACAAATCCTCTCCTAGAGCTCATGTTTATTGTGTAGGTCAGGTCACAGTTCTCTCAAAGCTCTTGGGTAAGCCAGATGTGGACACGCACATATACACACGTCTCTTGACTGCATTGTGGCCACCTGGGGTATTTTATCTGTTGTCAATGGGTGCATTTAAGCCAAGTGATTTCATAATTGAAATGAACCTACTGCTTCCTTGTTTATCCATGATATCAGAATCATATCGGTATTGGCAGATAATTCCTTTAAAAATTATTGCCATCAGGTAGATGTTTACATATGTCCAATATTTCTAACGAATATTTCATGACGTATTTATTGTTCTCCTGAAGAGCAGATTGTTTAGATATGCTTTGTTAAAATACCTGTTTTTTTAATTCATTTTACTGCATTTATAATCATATAGAAATAAACATTAAATTTCTTTGTAATGCTAACGCAAGTGGATGTAGTTGCCTTGGTTTGATCTAAAGTTGTGTTTCTGCTGTAGGTTGGAGAGTGAAACACAGTTTGACATGGATTCCCAAAATACTCTGGACTCGTTTGAGGATAACCGGATGAAGGAATCAGAACAGAGCCCACTGTCTCACCACAGAGACAGGAAGGATTCAGACTCGTCCTTCCAGTCAGGAAAGCAGAACGGTAAGTTTCGTGAGGATGCCGAGAGCTCATCATTGGATCGAGCCCGGACCAGAACACGAGAGCCAAAGCGGGACCCGGATCAGGACCGGATCAGTGAGGGAGAACACAGCAGTGCCTCCTTCTACTCAGATGATTATGAGAACGTTTCACTGTCTGAGAGGTCCTTCTCACCACAGTCTCCCTCACCGTCAGCACACAGAGCAGGGAGGGCTCGAAGGGTCTCCAGCAGCCCCTTGCACAGAACAGGTACACATGTCAGGAATGTAAAAATGCAAGATATCAGTCTGAAAGTGGTGATTCAACTGCATCAATTTTTGAAATGTTAGAATTGATTATAATTTATTAGAATAATCCGTAAGTATGCATCATTTTTATGCCAAAGTAAAAGTCTCAGGCTATCAAATGTCAAAATTCAAAAAAGCTTGTTGTTGTTTCTATAGTGTACCAATAGTGTGTAACTGCTTTTTAATTTGGTGCAACTTTTTTAAATAGTGCAGAATCATACCAAAATTATCAAATCAAATCATGGCAAAATTTGAGATTTCATGATGTAATTAATTGTTTCACAAAGTATAGTGAGGTCAGTGATTTAAGCTCCTTTTACAAACTTATACAAACATGGCTTACGTAAACATACTTCATTATCTGGCAAAGCACCTTTAGCTGACTGAACTATAATCAGAGTCTTGGGCTACGTTCATTGTTCAATTCCAATTTTTTGCTAAGATCATATCTTACTAACTTGATTGTACACATTCGTTTAAGTATGTACACAAATCTGTCATTCATGTGAACCTGTATCCGTAAACAACTTGGATGCTTACATTCCAAACAACAGTGTCACATGAGTGAACCACATGCGTCAAGAACAACAAACTACCCAGCAGAACAAGCCTTCATGAAAAAGAAAATTTGTTCCGAACAGCTCTGGGCTGTTTATTATTAAAGCAAGTAAAAAGCTTTGGCACCGTTTACTGCCTCTAACAACAGGTTAGGTGCTGCCACCATGTTAACACTGAATGATGGTGCATGCGCAGTGAAAAAAAAACATGTGAAAGTGGCTCAGACCTGATTTGAAACAGATCAGATTTGTGTGTCAACACAGCTCTGAAAACATCAGATATATGTCACATTGAGGAAAAAATCTAATTTGTGCCATGTCAGCCTTGTAATGTGATCATAGCCTTAAAGGCATACTGTGAAACAGGACACAGGCATGCTTGTGCTCTTGGATTTGTTTTTTTTTTTGTTTTTTTCAAAAGCGTATTTGCATGACACTAAATGTTCTTCTCTTTCATGATGTTACCACAGCAAACCAAACTGACCATCACTGTAGACGAGAGCATGTATTATATATTACACGTATTATTACTACATATATATTAAACATACATGCTAGACAAAACTCATTATGCTTCCTTGTGTAACAAAACCAACACAGCGTTTACTTTTGTTTTGCAATATGGTTATCTGACTAGCTTACTAAATACCATGGCCATGGCCATGAAATGGATCCCTGTTTGCGGTTTAGGGCACCTGTAAATATGTTGATCGTATTTCTCTTGGGGCCCAAATCATAAAATGAAATTCCAGAGTGATTGTGAGGGCATTATAAAATCCCACAATCCACTCATAATTTCTAGTGAACACTGTAGTCACTACACTAAATGTATACCAAAGTGCTCTGTTGTTACTAAGCAGTGGACAGAGGAACTTTGGCTAAAGTTTATGGTGGCTGCGGTGGCACTGAAAACAGACCTTATTCGACTCTCTTGACGCTCTGGAAAAAAAAGAACCAGTACAAAAGCAGCAGCTCTTGAAAACATAGATCTTAATGATGCATCATACAGAATAAAACTCTCTCTGGTAACTGTAGGTTACTGCAGTCATGGACCAAAGTACGTTTTTTCTCATCCTCTGCACTTTTCAAACATTACGCCCTTTTCAACAGCTACGAAAAAGCAGCTTCATCCTCGCAAGCGCCTTATGTTGGTTTATTTATGTGACTGGGGAGTAATGACGGACGATAAGAAAGTATCAAAATTAATTTATTGATGCATGCATAGTAAACTAAATAGTCCCTCCCCCCTTATAGCACCATATTAATGAGGGAGTCGAGATCCATTTCAGTCACATCCTAAGGGTGTAACACTGCACTGTTACAGTGTACATCGTGGAGATGAGACAATGCATCATGGAGAACAGACGTTCTATTAATTATGCCCTCTGATGCAATTGCGTTGTTTGAACACCGAAGTTTGCTGACTATTACCACCAATCAACAGCAGCACATTCATGTTCACACACCCAGTCCTCCTGCTCTAGTCTCATTAGTAAGATGTGCTGCTGCAAAATGGTGAACCCAGTATTATGAATTGAATCATGGACTTAATGTATCGTTACACCCTGACTAAATACTGTAATGAATTTAAAAAATACTCTTCACTTTACAGCTGCATGTAATGTAAACACATTGTGATAAAATAGAAAAAATTACATTGACTTTCAATTAAAACAAAAAGTTTTTCCTTTTTATTCTTGTTTTTTTTTGGGAAGACCAGTTTGTAACCATGAAGAATTCTAACTAGTTTGCAGAACATGGCCTACAATGCCAGTAATGGCCAGCAGATGACACAAGGGAGGCCTAAAGCAAAACCATGAAATTATTTCCTGGTTGGAATTCCCCATATTGCTTTTTTGTTTTCACTGCCTAATCAAGTTCAGGACTAATGTACATGTAAATTTTGTTGCTGTCAAATAAAAAATGTTTGGATTTTTTTTGGTCATTTTTTACACTATTTGAAAATTACAGCTGCTCTTTGAGTTATGTGAACATTTAATGAGGAACAGATCAATCGCAAATCATGTTAACTAATGTTAGATTAAGAATGTTTTTTCCTTTCTTCTGCAGCTTATGTCCAGAGTATGTCCAAAAGTATCCAGGCACTCTCTCTAATTAGAAGTCAGCTACTTTATGGTGCACCAATTGCTGACAAAAAATCTCCATAGAAAAGCATTGCCAATAGAATGAAATACTCTGGAGCAGCTGCACATGAGCTTAAAGTCACCATGCCCAGTGCCAAGCTTCAGCTAGAGTTAGTAAAGCACTGGGCTAAAGATCAATGGATCTCCATCCAATAAGTCAAAGTGGCATTTGTCATCTAGATTTAATCACTAATGCTTTTTTCTGGCTGAATGCAAACATCCTCACATGCAAATTCTCAGAGCAATGTTTGAGCACCTAGTGTAAACGTCCAACATGAGTAGAGGCTGTTAGTAAAAGGAGGAGAGGGCGAACTCCCTGTTAACATTCTTAAACGTAGTGAGAAACTTGTGTATATATGTTTACATGCATGTCTGCTCTTCACTCTAGGTGTGCGTAAGGGTGTGCCTCGTCGTCCAGGTGCTCAGGCCTATCACCCACAGCAGCGCTCCAGTGGTTTTCGCTCTCAGAGCATCAATAAAGACGCCCCTCCAAAGGATCTGGACCTGGTAACCAAGCGGCTTCTGTCCGCACGCCTGCTGAAAATCAGTGAGTTAAAAAACGCGTTATCCGAACTGCGGGTGCACGCCGACGAGCTGCAGCGTGAGAACCGCCTGCTCCGGCAGCTGCAGCTGCGGCACGAGAAAGCGTTGCAGCGCTATAGTGACACAGAGAGTGAAATATCTCAGCTCATTTCCCGGCACAACAATGAGACTCATGCACTACGTGAAAGGCTGCGGCGCAGTCAGGAGAGAGAGCGCACAGCAGAGCGCAGCTACAGAGAGGCAGATGCACAGCTCCAGCGCTGCCGCAGCCAACTGCAAAAACTGCAGCAACTTGCAGACGACCAGAATCTAGGGGAAAGGGAGGAGCTGTCCCGCAAACTGACCTACGCTCAGGCCAAAGCACAGGAGAGCGAGCGCAGAGTCAAAGTACATACACGCATTCACACAAATACACATGACTGTTTTCAGTGATTTATGCATGCAGTTATTAAGGTACAAATTGTCTGTAGTGTTCCCTCCCCCCAGCAAAGGGTAAACTGACAGCCACTCAAATTTATTAAATTTATTATTATGCCTTTTGTTATTAGATTGTCCAAATTGTCCAAAAGTAAAAAGAACACTGAGATAAGTTGGGATATCCATATATATTAGAATAACACCCCCATTCCCCCCACCCTCAGTTATTCCTCCAGGTATAATCATATGCGAAAGTTTGGGCACACCTGGTCAGTTTTGCTGAATTTAACATTTTGGGGAAAAAGCTATAAATTATATATGTTGCCTGTGCAAAAGTTTATTTTTTCCAATATTTCTTTCCTATAAACTGAAACTGTACACAAAAGTTGCAAAAACATGCCAGGTGTTAATTTTTCTTTTAACTTAGAAAATCAACAAAATCTTCTTTGACCAGGTCAAAACAATTCAGACAAATATGACTGTGTATTTCAGACCTGTGCTGATTAGCTATCTTGCTTTCAAGCTACTGACACTTAGTAACTCCCTACTGACGATAGACACAGCTTAAACAAACATTACCCATCATTGTCCTGTAAGAGTTTTGTATTACTGAGCCAGAAACTTTGTTGGTTTTGTAAGAAAAGTGCACTTTCTGCTTTCTTTTATTTACATGCATTTGCCTCTACCCAACAGATACTCTACACATAGTTCTGTTTGTTGCGACGTACCCAACTGTGGAAAATAACGATGATCAGCTTGATTAGGCAATTATGTAAAAACTGCTTAATTATGTAAAAAATGACAGGCCTGATACATGTATAAAATGCTTATAACATAATACTAGTACTGTGCAACCTTATCAAAAATGTGTAGGAAGCTGTAAAAAATTTTACAAATGTCCACTTCAGGTCACTCATGTCCCGAATGGTAAACAGAGCTGCAGATGATTCTAAAATTACTAGGAAATCTGAGAACAACTGAGAAGTAATAAATGAATATCCATCAAATAATAAAATGAATATCCAGAATTTTTTGTATTTAATAGGTTGTTATTAAATCTGCTGGCAGATATCTTGACAAAAATTACTATGAAAAAAAAGATAGTTACAGTATATTATTTCTAATTTCTTGTTGTTCCTAGAAACTTCTAAAAAAATACATTTGATGTACACTTTACAATATTTAATTTACACTGCATATATTTTTATAGAATAAAATGACAAAACTAATACTATGACAAGTGATTCTAATCATTGGAACTGTAGTATGTACAGACTATGTACTCACACACATGCCTGCATCCCGGTTTTAGTGGTAGAGATCCTCCTTTCCACCTTTCTCATTTCATGTTACACATTATACCAATGTTCAGCATAACAGCATCAAGAGACCATGGCAATCATCACTCTATTTCACAAACAACCTACTCGCTTGTTTTCTCCTTTTTTGTTCTTCTCTCTGCATGTATATAAATATTGGTTTAATATGTTATAGTTAGTAGCTTGTTAGTATGTTCAAGTGCTCATGCATGTAGGATCTATAGAGATATTAATAATCATTTTAACTTTATCCTGTACTCTCAGGAGTTGGAGAAGAATATGGAGCTGAGTAATGGGAGCTTTCAGAGGCAGCTGGCTAGTGAGCGTAGGAAAACCCATGAAGCCCTACAGGAAGCCCAAGCACTACGAGAAGAAGTGGAGAGACTCGGTGCCAAATTAAAGGTAGCCGAACATAAACACAATAGCTGTTCATGGGCAAATGTACAAGCACTACATAAAACTGATTTATGTATTTAAGAGTATTATTCATTCATATGCCACATAAGCCACACTCGGAACCAATGGTTCAGAGCCAAAGGTTTTGATGCATAAGGCTGGGTATTGTTAATAAAGGAATTGAATTTTGATAACCAGCCCTACTGATGCATTTTGTATGATAAATCCCGTTGATTTGTGCTGTGACGATTGTTTGTCCTTTTACTTTAGAGTAAATTTTTTATTTTTTTTTTTATGAATTTTTATGAATATTCTACCCATGTTAACTGGTCCTGCATTCTGATGGTTGAAACATGACTATGATCTATTTTCTCTTACTGTTTGTGTTTGGTATATATCTGTGCCCTTTAGGAGAAGGAGAGGGAGTTGGACGCTCGGAACATTTACGCTAACAGAATCCTGAGAACGACTTCAAAGAAAGAATCTGAAAACCCCACCAAGAGAAAAGGTAGAGTATTGTGAACTCCTTAAAATGCAGTTTTATAATATAATAACTTTATATAGTTTTATAATTTAGTAACTATTATATATTGCACAGTACCTACTATGAAAATCATATAGTTTAAGGGGGTAAGGCAGCACACGTCAATAGCTCTGAGACGGAAGTGTTTGTAATTGGTTGAAAATTCCTCCGTAATCTTATATTTACACTTTCTGTTTTGAAGGAACAGGTTTTTATCTAATGCAAACTTTGTTAACGACGTTTTTGTGTTTATGATTTTGCGTGTCTCAGGTCCCATTAGGAACAGTAGCAAAGCTGTGCAGACTGAGGAACGGACAGCGTCATTGGACTTCCCCTCTCCTCCTCCTGCTATCACAGATGGAAGTGAGCTTCCCCCTGATGACCAAGCTGATGACTACCTATCTTTGAAGGCAAGTCTCTTTCACTTTAGCAGAGACCACAGTTGCCTTGCAGGTGCAGATGGGAGTTTTACTGCTGGGATCTAGCTTGGAGTCCCAGCTGTGTGACACATGCTGGTTTTTGATGAACATAAGTGAAACAACACTTCAGCTCCTCAGCTACTCATCTTACATCCAAATCAGTGACATCCAAATCAGACCTTGCTTCAAGTTACACTGAGGTAAAATTTATGAACATGCCAGGTACATTATAGACTTCACGTGAAAGGCACATTGACTTTATCACTATGCCCCATTTATACCTTAGAGGGTGATCTGTGATGCATATGACCACATAACAATTGTAGTGTGAAGTAAATCAAATGTGTCCCCAAGCAGTAGTGAAGGACAATCTACTACATCATCACAGCAGGGACAAAAGGAGGAGCTTTCTTCTTCATTGTAACAGCCTGCACATTTACATGAACTAGGAGACTCTTTCCAGATACATGGACATGTTCGACGCACACAGCTATACATCCCGCTGTCCGTTTGTGATCAGATCACTCGAGACAGATGTTAAAACCAAGTATGATCAAAGAAAATAGAATATATTGTAACTGTCACAGCAAAACCTCATCTTTCTGAAATGTTCACTTTATAGGATTCTCTTTTATATATGTTAGTGAGATTTTATTCCAAGTAATTGTGCACCATTTCTATTGGTCCTTTCCTCATTAATTTTTCACACAAAACAGCAGCTGGCTTTTTCAAATGGTGTAAATAAATAAACAACAAACAATAGGTGGTTATGAGGGTTTGATATGACAGTGAGGATGTGTTAAACTCAAGATGCTAGGCGGCCAACTTGAAACTAAAGAAGAAGAGGCAAAAATTATTCATGATGTCTACCAAGGTCTATATGGACACACGGTATTTTGTTTTGTAAGAGGAAGAATATCGCTGTTGTTGGAAGAAAACCTTGTATCTCCAAAATGGTAACTTTACAGGAGAAAGAAAAATCATACTTTGCTTTTAATGTAAGTTAATGGTCATTTTGGGTCATTTCTTTTAGTCCATTCATCATGAAATTTACATACAGGGTAACAGGTATTTTCAAACTATGTCAAAAATTGAAAAACGTAAAAATGGAGATGTGAGGTTTTCTTCTGACAACAGCGATATGCATTTTCAGGCATACTACCTTTCGCCCCTTCTTATAGCTATTCTTAAGCTTTATCCTTTTGAAATCTGAGAAATATAATGAAACCTTGTCTGCTTTTGCCATTTTCCTACTTTCTCCAGGGTTGCGTACCTTTTGGAAAGCCTCAGGAAATCTGCAGGTCAGATTTGAACACTGCCAGCTAACATGGGGCTACATAGTGTTCAAATTTTTTTGTACCGATACCAATAAGATATCTTGACTTTAATACTGATTCCCAAGTGATACTTTTTTTAATAATGCCTTCTTTTAAATTACACACAGAAAACGAATGCTTAAACCAAAAATGTGTGTTAGGTGCTAAAACCGGGTATATTAACTGACTCAGTGGATTGCAGATTAATCAATATTACATTACATTAATTTAGACAGGCCATCAGCAGTCTAGATTTTTAGAACTTGCATGCTTATTGGCTCACAGATGTTGATGAGATTACCTGGTTGTATTGTTGTTTTTTTTCTTTTTTTCCCCATTTTTCTTCCAAATATAGACATTACCGAAAGCTAGCACAGGCTTCCTGTGAGACCTGTGAAGCAAGCAACCACGTTTTTTTCAAAGTGTCGCTAACGCAATGTCATTAGACAACTAAACGCACTCGAAGGACAGCGCCACCCACCAGTTCTGTTACATCAGCTAACATCAGCTAGCCTGTGCTGGCTAGCATTGCACTGGGTGATGGCGGGGAGACGGAGGAGCCATCCCACCCACCCAGAGAGAGTGCTCTTTTGGACTCCCAGCCACAGATGGCTGTAGCATCACCAGGGATCAAACACCAGGGATCAAAATCTCCTGATGATAGGGCCAATGCTTAGACAGCTGCGTCACTCAGGAGCCCCAACATGGAATTTCTCAATAGTATATGGCAGAGGTGCCCAATCCCGGACCTGGAGATCCACTTACCTAGAGAGTTTAGCTCCAAATCTAACACACCTGATCCAGGTAATGAAGGTCTTCAGGGGCATTTAATTATTAAAGTAAATCTCAAGGAATGGGCACCCCTTCTCTATCATACTGAAGTAATTTGGTCAGTATCATGAAAGTTTTGAATTTTGATGCCCAGTCCTACTGCCAGCAAACCTTGGCATATCAGACAGAACAGACAGTTTTCCTTTATGCATAATATGAGAGATCCCACTCAATGAAATACTTTTGTTTCCTTCTTCAGATTTATTTTTTAACTTCATGTCAGTTCATTGTCTCATATTTCACTTCATTCATTTTTGCATATTAATCAGAACTAAACTCAACCTGGAACAGATCTTAACATGTAATTTTAAGCTGATGCATTGACTGTAAGATGTTGATTATTTTACTCACCATTGATTCACAGGTCCGAAGGCCTGCTCTGAATCAGAATCAGAGGAGAAAAAAGGTTGGATCCAAGTGCATGCCCTTCTGCATCCCAGCATGCCACATCCTAAAACACAACAGTCAAAACACAGAGTCTTTTACGCTTTATTAATTCTAGGTTGTGCTTTTTTCTTTTTCAAAGCAAAGCAGTATACAACTTTAATTTACAATGCACCATACAGCATTACTCTGAAATAAGCTGACCTTATTTGGTAGAAATTAATGTGTAACCTAGTTAATTTAGTGCTTGACCAGTAGCCTAGTTAATGCATTAATCCTGCTGCATGAAACATAGCTCTGGGTTAAAAATAGCTCTGGATTAGGGATAATCCCACGGTGAGGATGGTCTCTTTACTCACTGCTTTATAAAAGCGTTTAGCACATTTGGATAGACTACACATGCAATTTCTCGGCTATTGCAATAAATCAAATCTTTTTATGAGATATTGTGTTTTGTAAAAACCGTTGATTAGAAGTGTAGAATATTTATTTATGTTTTGCTTTACTATTCCATGATTACATTACATAGTAAGTTATTATTTTATTTTTTGCCTTTTATTTCAATGTCATGAAATTACAAAAGCATAGAGAAAATATAAAAGATGGTTTTCTTTGCGCAAAAGTCAAATTCAAATCATAATAAAATATTCCCTCTTCTACGTACAAACACAAATGTAGTATGGATTGTTTCAATGAACAACACACACACACACATCATCTAAAACCGCTTATCCTACTGGGTCGCGGTGGGGTCAATGAACAATAATGATCAATTATTCATTTTCAATGAAACCATGCCTTAGTTATCACCAGCAATAACTGTAACTTCTGATGGTCAATAAATTGCTCCAGTAGCGGTTACAGCACCTCATACTTAGTTCCTTACATTATAGAAGCAGTCAGAACCTGGAAAGAATGCATGATTCAATTCTGCTGAAAGCAGTGGGAGATGTCTGTAATTATTCTGGTTGTGTGCATGTACTTCATCATATAGTGACCTTCAGTGGAATAATTGCAGAACTCTCAAAAAATGCTTTTGCTAACTTTCATTTACATTTATTCTTTTTCTTCTCCATCTGACCCTTCCTTTCACTCTCTTCTTGCCTTTTTTCTTCAAACATTCCAGCAGGAGCTGCAAAGCAGTGAACAGAGACAGAAGGAGGCAGAAGAATGGAGAATTCAGGAGATGGAGAGAGAGCGAGAGAGAGAAAGAGCGCGTGCAAGAGAGACGGAGCGTGCCTTTGAACGGGAAAGGGAGAAAGAGAAAGAAAGTGAGCGACTTAGGGAAAAGGAGAGAAAACTGGAGAAAGAGAAAGAAAGATATATGGCAGAGAGGCATAGAGCAGATCAAGAATTCAATTCAGATGAAGAGAAGGGAACAAGGCAAAAAGATGGTAAGTCACTGAACACATTTTAAACATAGTCATTTCATGTGCTAAGATTTGGATCCATTCATGTACGTTTTGAGCAAAACACAGCTTTCCGTATAGTACATCATGTCATTGAATTGCACCTGAATAGCCTCCATACAAACAACCATCAATTTTAAAATCAACAATGCTCAGAGACATCTAAAAGTAGGCCTGTGACTTAGCTACTGCGGTAACAGCCCCCATTGACAGTAAGACTAATTTACAGCAGGTTTAAAAAAGGTTTATTGATTTATTTATCTGATGTCCTGGTTTAACAGTTTAGTGTGGCTATTTTCCAAATGGTTACCCACATAAGAGAATTCTGTTACCATCACAGGCCTATCTAAAAGATATCTAATTCACATTTGTGTCTGTAGTAAGGCAAAACAAATATTCAGACACTTCTGTTTTTGTTATTTAATATACTTCTCAGTGCATAAATCCACTTCAAATTAACGCACGTCTTTTGCATTTGTACTGTGATATGAACATAAAAGTATAAGCACAAAAAAAACAAAAGTATTCAGACACTATATTATAATTGTATATGCAAAGATTACAAAAATCATTCAAGTTCTAGATATGAAAGATCAAGGGAACCTAAATCTGTGTTTTCTTTGTAATTAGGTTAATCTTATTCTCGCAGGCAAACAGTAAACTAAGTATACCCCTTGAATAATGTTCCAATGACCAATAAATGACCAATATATTTCATCATGTTCCTCTCCTCTTAATGTAAACTAGGCAGTGCTAATCTCTTCTTTTGTAAGTTTCCCCTGACCAATCACAAGGCTGACGTCTCTTGCCCCGCCCACAGTCAGAGACACTTAGCGAGCTAAAGCTAACCCAGCATAATCAAAAGCTAGCAAGCTAGACCGCCTGTCTGTATCTGCCTGTCGCTTGTTCATTCGTTTATCCATACACAAACATTTGTCCACTGTTCATTCAAGCATTCCTTTTTTAATGAGTTGCTTCGTTTGTCTGTTTGTTCATTCGTCTGCCCGACCATATGCACATCTGTTCGTCTGACTTTTTTGTCTAGTTACCATTGCATAAAAGCTGGATAATGATTTTAGTTCTGTATGAGTGGCAGAGCAGGCTAGAAGTGTTACACACAGAGCTGTCAATCAAGTTGCTCATCAGGCACACCCACACAGTTCTCAAATAGGTCTAATCAGCAGTTTTTAAGCCATGTTGTATCATTTTTATATCTTATTTTTATTTTGCTCGATGTTCAATATAACACTCAAGGTTAGTATCATACAAACATTTTTTATATTTTATAGTTTTCTGGGACTTTAATTCTGCAAAAAGAAATCCTCACGTGTCACTCTATTCTGTGGTGTCTTTATAAAAAGATGTTGCGTTGGTTGGGAAGATTCCATGCAGCAAGTAGAAATCATGATGAAAATGAAGGAGCATGAACAACATTATTTTAAAAAAAATTGAGTGGAAAAACATGATTATCTAATGAACAACATTATAAAACAACACTTGATTGGGAAAAGCTACAGGGCTAAAGCACCACCTTAAACTTCTCTGTCAATAACATGATAATATTCAGGTGGAAAGTTAATGGAACCACAACAACTTATCCCCAGACAGGTGTGCCACATTAGATTTCACAATATATTCTCAGACTAAGGATAAGAAAAGTAAGAAAGAAGCCAGCAGTCGTTAAAAAAAAAAAGCATGTCTGATGAACACTATATCCACAGTGAACTACAGAGGTGGGAGCGTCGTAGTATGGAGCTGCTTCTCTGCAGATGTTACTGGGGCATTACATGTCAGAGGAAACAT
>JAILXH010250991.1:23326-43245 GCA_023558415.1 Piaractus mesopotamicus
AGCTAATTACACTTACTGTAGACGTCTCAAAGTCGTAATTGCATAATGGCTTTTCAACAAAGTACTAATGTTATTCATTTGTGGTGTCTGGATACTTTTCCCCCTTTAATTTAAATGTTTATATCTTAATTCCTGCTTATAAATACATACTTTTTGACTGATATTTATAAGTACAAAGTCAAAAGATATTTATTATATGTGTAAATTTGATGTAGATACACACTGGAAGTATATCAAAGCTGGATTTGAACTCTCCAACGAAAATGTGTAATTGCGTGCGACATGTGGAAGAACATTTTGTACCGTCTGCTGTACTTTACACATCCTTCCCTAAGCAGATAAATCTGATGACTGTGAGTGCGTTGAAAGAGTATTCGAAGAGAACTCAAAACTTGGTTCAGGACATGTCTTTTAGAGGCTACGAGTGAATTATCTACTATTATCATCACATTTCCATCAGTATAATGTTAATTTTGCATTTGAGACCTAAACCTCGAGCCAGACCTTCTTTTCGACTACATGTGATGTTAATACGTGAAGATGTATGATGTGGTCCAAAAAACTCCAGCAAAATTCAACCCATCTCTAACTTTTAAATTATAATTGCAGGCTTTAGAGGGCGACTCACTGCCATATTTTAGCATCTTCTTCTGACTTAATAATTCTACTGCTTTCAGCTTTAACAAAAGAAATCTGACATAGTGGAGCTTTAAATAATAAAAACAAAAGTGTCTGCATACTTGTAAATACTTGAAAATTCTAAATGGTTTCTAATGTCTGCTCCCTTCCTCTATGTCCGACTGTAGTGATATTGGTCACCAGAGCGTTAACAGAGCTACACTACATGGGCAAAAATATGTGGACACACCTCATACTTAGAGTTCACATGTTTTAGCCACAACCATTGCTAATTACTAACTGCTGTATAAAATCAAGCACATTGCCATACAATCTCCATAGACAAACATTGGCAGAATAATGGGTCGTACTGGTGTGTCACTGTCGTAAGTCAGTTCTTGAAATCTGTGTCTTGTTAGATCTGCACTGGTCAACTGTAAGTGCCATTATTGTGAAATGGAAGCATTTAGGAGCAACAGCAGCTCAGCCACGGAATGGTAGATCATGCAAACTCACAGAGCAGTGTGGCTGAGTGTTGAAGCATGTAGCACAGAAAAAATTGCATATGGTCTGTTGCGTAACTCACTACAGAGTTACAAAATGCCTCTGGAAGCAACATCAGCACAAGAACTGTGCGCGGGAGCTTCATTAAATGGGTTCCCATGGCCAAGCAGCTGCAAACATGACGAAGATCACTGTACCAAGTGTCAGCTGGAGTAGTGTAAAGTGCATCTCCACTGGACACTGGGGCAGTGGAAAAATGTTCTCTGGAGTGATGAATCACACTTAACTCTCTGGCAGTCTGATGGACGAATCTGGCAGTTTGATGGGCAGATCTTTGGAATATTGCCAGCTTTAAAGTTTGATGGAGGAGAGATAATGGTCTCGAGTTGTTTTCAGGGTTTGGACTTGGACAGTAAAGGGTAATGTTAGTGCTACAGCACTAAGACATTTTAGACAATAATATGCCTCATTATATGCTTCAGACAACAGATTGTGGAAGAAATGCCATTTCTAGTGCCAGCATGACTGTGTTCCTGTGCACAAAGAGAGGTCCATAAAAACATGGCTTGACAAGTCTGGTGTGGATGACCTCCAGTGGCCTACACAGGACCTCACTTTAACTCCACTGAACACCTTTAGGATGAATTGGAATGTTGACTGCAAGCCAAGCCTTCTCGTCCAGCATCAGTTGCTGACCTCACAAATGCTCTTTTGATTGAATGGGCCCACAGACACCCCAAAGCCTTCCCAGAAGAGCAGAGAGTGTTATAGCCATAAAGGGGGACAACTCCAAATTAATACCCATGGTTTTGGAATGGAATGTCCATCAAGCTCACATAGATGTGGTGGCCAGGTTTGGCCATAAAGTGTATTGCTCAGTTACTGATATACCGGTATAGAAAGGAAAAGCTTTGTTACTCCTTATCATGTCTGTGTGTAGTCAGATATCTTTGGCTGAATCCTAAGTATGTAGGTTTTGCTGAATCCTATTTTTTTTTCATCTCCGCAACAGAGTGGGACAGAGGAGAGGGGAACAGCAAGAGGAGGAGCCAGTATCAGAGCGAGGAAGAGAAAAGGAAACCACGGGAACAGGTAGAGGAAGAGCAGTGGATGAGAGAACAGGAGATTCAGGCCAATCAGGAGCGTGCAGAGGAAGAGCGCCAACGTAAAGAGCAGCTCTTGGCTAAGATGCGTGAGATCGACATGCAGGCTCAGGGACAGGACTCAGACTTCTTCTCAGATGAGACAGGAAGCGTTCGCTCTCCTCCGCGGCTGTCCGAGCCACGCAACCAGAATGCCTCCATCTTTAGCTTCACGCAGCCTGAGGAGGGTCTGAGCACACCTGGAGCTGGGAAAAGAGGTGGAGCTCTCAGAGTACAGAGAACCACTCAAGATCTTGATTTTGCTTTCGGCAGTTACGAACCCTCATTTGGTAAACCTGCCCCAAGAGCAGGCCACGGTCATCGCAACCAGAGCCACACCTATGGCCAGCTGCCAGGAGAAGAGGATGCAGGGCTGGACCTCAACGGACTAGTGAAGGAGAGAAAGTCCAACCTGATGCAGCAGTTGTTTGGCTCAACAGCCTCCTCTCCTCCCCCTGACCCATCCCACAAAATGGAGCTGCTGAGCTCCCCCAGTACACCCAAACCTACGTCCGGAGTCCTGAGTGGACGGCGGAGGGACGCGGAGACGCCAACCAGGCTCAATGGCAGCACCCTCTCTTCCAGCAAGAGTGTTCTCCAGGTTTCTGAGAGTCGCCCTGCTGTTAGGGCCATTACATCATTTGATGATGATATTGAGGAGGTCACACTATGAAACAGAGATGTTTTTCACAACATCACAAACAGAACAGTTAATTTCCTGGAACACATAGAGAGAGAAAAATGATGTTCTCAAACTTAAGTAGATGAAGTTGATTCCATCTTTATGAAAAATTTTGAGATAAAACCAAGCTCAGTGGATATTATACTGCAGAGCTGTTGCTGTTAGTCTTTTAATAGAGTAATTAAAGGGAACTAACTTTTGTGTAATGTGCTCTAACACAACATGACCTACATTATATAATTTTAAAGAGAAAGCTCACTACACACCATTATACTATACAGCGTTGAATGTATTACATTTTTTGTACCCTTTTTAGGCCCTTTTTAAGTTTGTATTAAGCAAACACTGAGAAACTGACATGGTGTGATTATTTTTGTGAGCTGCTATAGGCTTCTCCAAGAATTTCACTTCTGCTCTGAATGAGATTATACTAGGCTGATATTTCGAAATTTCTGCATAATTCTGTTGCTGAGTGAAAAGATTCACTGTAGAGAAACTTAATGCTTTGTTCACAGTGGTGGTGATAGGAACCAGGGGTCTTGAAGTCTACCACTTAAATATAGCTATTTCATTTACTATATAAAATAACCAGTGAGCCTAGATGACTTCTGAGTTCTTATATGTAATGTTGATAATGGTTTTATCATGCTTTATATCATTCTATTTATTTTTCTTTCCTATATGTATCTCTCTACCATAAACAGATTTAAACAACAATGTTTTAGGCCAAAAGCAGGCAAGCGTATTTGTAAACATTTAGTGTAATAACTTCTTGTGATGTATCTTTTAGAGAGATTAAACACTTAATGCAGAAATTGTGAGAAATTAGTGTAATTCCTCACTAAGAAGCACTGTTGGTGCATCTATAACTGAGCCCTACATTTTAAGTGGCCACTGTGTGGCCTGGCTCATTCAGGCTAGAGATTAGTCTCTTATGCCCTCAAGTCTGATTCACCACGTTATCTTCAAATCACAACAAACATTGCAGTGTTAAGATCATCAACATCAAGTGTTCCAAATGATACTTTTTGGTCATCTAACCATGACCTTTGTTAAGTAGCACTCATGGAACTCAATGTGTTAGAGGAGAGAAACTATTAGATTTCTATATCAGCCAAAATATTCTGAAGGAATGTGCACTTCTCCATTGAAACTGGCTAGATGTTCATTGAGAGTCAAAAAAATGATTTGGAGCAAACATCTTAGATCTATGTTGAAGTAGTATATTTGTCATGTCTTTTTTTATTATTCATGACCAGTTTGCTTCTGATAATCAATATATTGTATAAAGAAATGAAAGTACTTTAATTGCTCTGTAAAACCCTAAACATATGGATGTGGGGAGATTCTAAAGTTTGGGCTCAGCTGACTTTAGCCTTTGCTAAATCCTTGCGTGCGTCCTTGAGCACTTGTGAAATGTTTAGTTTTACAGAAAGAGAGGTGTGATATAATTTATAGAATTTTGTATATAGTATGTATTGCAACATCCATGTGTATTAAAAACAAAACAGAAATACGGTAGTGTGACATGTATTTAAACTATCTCAGGGGAAATACTGACCTGGAAAGAGAATTGTATGTATTCTGTACTAATTATAGTCACCAAGCTAAATACTGAAATTCATGCAGGACCACTCCATTTAAAACTCTGTAACATAAAATACATTTCAAAACATCTCTATGGCTATTTAAGGACATAGTTGCATTTACTGATTCCTTAATGCACAATGGTCATGTTAAAAAATTAATATTTCTGTCCAGAATGTAAACAACCACACTTACAAGCCTTTTGAAAACACTATGTCTCATGTGGGTTTCATATTTGCAGATTTGCCTAGATAATTTATCCTTGTAAGACCCTTGATGTATCAGTGTTCAGTGTCTTTTTGTGACATTTAAATTTTTTGGGTTTATTTGTTTTTAATTATTGAATCTTTTTGTATATGTGTACTAAAGTATATCTGTATATTTATGGTTTGTTTTGAAGTAAAGAATTTAATAGTGGCTTGTATTCTTTCCATTACAATTCACAAAATAGGATGGGCCAGAAGGACTCTAGTTCTGGAATACATAAAGCTTTTACCCAGCACCTTTCTTTGCACTACACTGGACTGATCTGCATCATCAGATTCATACACTGCTATTAGCTTTGGGAAGAGGCACACAAACACATTCACCCAAGCACAGGAAGCCTCTGATTGTTCACCACTGGACTGCAGCAGTCTTCTAGAGGTGCATGCATGTTCTATGATGTTAGGCATTATAGAATGTTGACCATTGTGAGGTCACAATAGAAGGTCTTCCATTGTGAGATCACTATAGAAAGTCTTCCATTGTGAGGTCACCGTAGAATGTCGTCCATTGTGAGGTCATTGTGGAAGAGCACCACTCTTTTATATCAGAGGTTTGTTACATGTGAATTACATTGGGTCATGTCATTCTGTGATGCCACTTAAGCATTTGATTGCACAATTCGCCTTGGTTTCAACGTAAAGGCTACTTTCAGACCCCTTTTTGGCGACTGTAGTTCATAAAGCTGTCGGTGACGGTTGTATTCATTGTGACCCTTCCTGCTGAGAGAAACCAACAGCGGATGAAGGTGAACGGTGGAGCTTCGTTATAAGCGTCTTATTTCATGCTTGATGGCCAAATGTTGCTTATATAAGTTTAGCAACTTAAAAGAGAGAATATGAACGAAGCTACTAACAACGAGAGTGTTAAAACACTTTCCCCCACGTTTTTTCTTTAGAGTTTCTTTTTGTTTACTGTCAGAAGAACTGCTATTATTTAGGAATACGTTTCCCAGCTAGCCGAGCTCGCGGTGTCACGCGTTGATTGGCTCGTCGTCCTTCAATCAAACGCCTCGCGGAGACCTTTAAACCTATCCGGTGTCCCGAGCTCTGATTTGCATAGAAAAAAGCGCGTAACCAATCACAGCGAAGTCGAGAAACCTCTTCCAAGATGTAAGCCAATGTCTGCGTTCGACAAATTTACATATCTGGGAGACAAACCAATCGCCGCGAGGCAGTCCGATAAGTGTTCAGGGGACTGGCCAATGGTGGAAGGCGAGGGCAGGGTCTCGGCTCTGCATACTATTAACATGTTATTACCAGAGGTGTTTTAGATATTGATCCAGTATTCCGTGGTAGTTACAAACTCACTCCCTCACCTCTCGGGTCAATACAGACCTGTTTCGTTGAACTAAACCAAGTGAAAACAAAATAGGAAAAATGCCCAAGAGGAAGGTAAGCCAATTTTATTTGTATTCGGGTTTTTTTTTTCGTCGGCTCCTCTATTTCAGGGGAATAGCGGGCTCGGTTTTCTCCGGTGACCATGTCTCCAAAATGTCGAGCAGGTAAGCAAAGATTAAGTTTGGGGGAAAAGCCCGGGGTGCTTCGCGTCGTGAAATCGTCCACCGTCCCTAAGTAAGGCTAAATAACACACACAAAAGCCCTGCTAACGTTCGGGTTTTCCCGTCTTACTCAGTCGTCGTCGACAGTTGCTGGTTTCCTCCATGATAGTTGGTTGTTTTATTAGCCGGATAGTCGCCACTTCGTGTGCACTTGCGCTGAATGTCACTTGGCGGTGATGCTTCAGGGATCCGGCCGGATCAAACCAAACGCTCCGCTCTCGCGCATTACGACTTAGCGAAATGCAGTCGTTCATGCTGGAACGCTCATCTTCGATCAGCTCACCTTCGTCGATAGACAGAGGCGTGTATTATTTATTTATAGCCTTATTCGGAACGACACCCTTCGCCCCACCCCCACCCCCCACCCCCCCATTGCGGTGCGGACCCGTATGTAACCAGCCGGCTCGTCAATCACACTGAACCGTCTCGGGAACGCGAAAAGCGCGGGGACGCGCCACACAGACAACTGGCACGACGGAGAGACTGCCGCTCCAGCTCAACCTCGCACCATACAGGCGGCTAAACCAGCGAGAACCCTTGGCTGGTTCCTGCGTATTAAACTGCAGAGTGTGGATTAAGCTGGAACAATGTTACAGCGAACAGAGAGCGAGTGTGAGACTGTAACTCCGGGAAAAATAGGCCCAAGTTCTCCCCCACCAACACATTTGCATTGTAGGTCAGGGCTCTTCCCTGAAAGTGCAGCTCACATGCACACGAGAATAATTCCACAGCACTCTGGGTTTGTAGACACAAGATAGAGTTGGGTAGAGGGGGATAAAACCTTCCAGTGTTAGAGGTGGGCTTACTTAATACACATTCAAGCACACAGGTAGCTGTGTTTCACTGAGGGGGTGGAACTAGAGGTGGGTGATATGGCAAAACATAATAGGGATTACATGGGAACATTTTCACAATATACGATACATATCATTATATTTATTTATTTATTTTCTAAAGTTTTATTAATTTGGTTTGATAAAACTAACAAAAAAAAAGAACCAAATCTTTGAATATGATTTTTTTTTGTTATCTTCACATTTACACACTTAAAAAGGATGCTTCTTCAAGGGTTCTTTTGTAAAAGCAATCCATTGTATAAAGCACCACTTTATGCTTAAATGGTTCTCAGCACAGTGAAATGGTTCTTCAGATTGATGGAGAATGTTTTAGATATGGTTCTATATAGAACCTTCTTGAAAATGGTTCTATATAGCAAAAAAAGGGTTGTTCTATTGTTACAACTTGACATTGTAACAATAGCAGAACCCTGTTTAGTGCTATATAGAACCACTTTCAACACATTCTCCATAAATCTAAAGAATTATTTTGCCATGCAAAGAACTATCTAAGCATGAAATGATTCTTTATAGAAATTATGGTTCTAAATATACCCATTCCCTTTACTAAAGAACCCTTGAAGAACCATCTTTTTTAAGAGTAGAAATAGTGGTGAGCGATATGGCAAAAATATTCTATCACAGTACTTAAAGACATTTTCACAATTCACGATACGCATCACGAAATTTATTTTTTCTGAGATGTAATAAGTTCAAACAGACAGAATAAAACCCATATAAATAACTACTATAAAAAAAAATAAACTTACAAGTACAGTAATTTCAGTGTTTTACAAACTGTGGTGTACTAAATCCAATTAAAGAGGCCTAATTATGCTTAGTTTGCAATGAAATATGTAGTTTGCCAGAAAAGCATACTGTGACAGTTTATAATGATAGCGATAAAATATCGTCATATTGCCCACAGCTACTCAGAAAAGCATACTGTGACAGTTTATAATGATAGCGATAAAATATCGTCATATTGCCCACACGATAACGATCAGATCTCACCCTCTTACCTGCCCCTAGGTATAACAATATAATTTTCATACGATTTTTGATTCCACGGTCAACATTCAAGATTTTTCATATTTTATGTGCAAGTTCTAATTATCTACAGCACAGGTTTAGTAGAATTAACTTGTACAAAATAGTGATCTTATGAAAACAGAAACGCAAATTGGCTCAAATAAAAACTTAGATAGCGTAGATAGTCTCTACAAAACTTAAAAATAACGTGTCACAAATGCACAATTATGTGCAAAATCCTAACTGACACTTCAGCATTAACTGTCAGTTATTGTTTCAGTTCTTTCCATGAAAGACAGCAGGTGAGAAACCCCTGGAAAAGACAATGACAAAGACAAAGTGGTGCGGTTTTAAATGTCAGTATACTGTTCGGAACTTGTATTTCTCAATACTGCTTTGAAATGATAATATTTAGTTTGATTTTTTTTACTGATAAAATGTTTTGAGTTCTTATAAGAGTGAGTGAAGAAAGATAAGAGGAAGTTTCTCTGTAGCCAGAGGGCCCCAAACATGCATGTTCAACAGTTAGTTGTCAGAGTTGGAATTTGAGTATGTTTTCCACAAAGAATGGATTTCTCATAAAATACAATAAGAAGCCTCATATTGACAGTTTTATAACTATAACTTAACACATCAGTGGCTTTTCCATTCAGATGCAAAACATACACGTTTTTGATGCCTGGCCTTTGACTAAAACAGTCAATATTAATATTTAGATACCATCTGACAGGCAGGCTGTTGTGAATGACAGTTATTATCAGACTTGTGAATAATGTGAATAAGGACCTATTTGGAACCTCTACTGAACAAAAACTGTGGAGAAACATTTTATTTATTAAAAATGAATTTTTGAATTAAAAAAAAATAATAATATTACTAAATATAAACATTAAAGCATTAAAATTACATAGAAAACATTTATACAGTTCAACATACATAGATATATGGTTAAAAATCAATACATATATTTGTAATGTTAGTCCAGATGTTAGAGTGAGGTTTATTTGCCAAGGAACAAGGAAATCTCATAGCTGGCAAGGTTATCTTATAATATTTAAGATATCTTATTATATCTCATCACTTCAGATAACCTTTATATAGACTGAAAAGATTAAAAAGAATGATCTCTGGGCACAGAATAGATCAGTTCTTTAGAAAATTAGACTATAATTACATCTTAATTTCACTGTAGTGAACAACAGGAAACGACAGATTTATCATTTCAAATTTGAATTTGAAATTCATTGCATACTGTATATGGAATAAAAAAGTCAATACTTATATATAATAATAAGCTGACAAAGTTCTCCTTAACATTTTTTAGAGATAACACAAAATGTGTGTGTGTTTCTTCATTCAGTCACCTGAGGGAGCAGAGGGGAAAGACTCAACTAAAGTTACAAAGCAGGAGGTGAGTTCCCCACCACATACAAACAGTCGTGTGCAAAAGTTTGAACACCCCAGATGAAATGACATGTTTTGTTGATTTGTGAAAGTGAAAGCACGTTTACACATCCTCTACAAAGAACAAACCAAGTAAATCAAAATAACATTTTTTTTGCTATTTTCAATGCACAATTTCTATTTATATGCAGAGTTTATCATATTGGAAAAAACATGAAATATAATCTGCCATAACTTTTTCTGTTTCAGTATGTTAAATACAGAATAATCAATAATTGTGCATTTAAATATGTAGAAGTGTGTTCTCTGTAGAGGACGTATACTTATTTCCACTATTTTCACTCATGTAATTTGACCAGGGGCGCCCAAACTTTTGCATACGACTGTACAACTGTACAGTAAGGTCATTCGTATTTTGACTTACAGTGACATGTATATACAATTGTTTGATTATCATAGTATATTACTTTGTTATTTGTTCATATTATCCAGAATTACAGTAACCCATTAATGTTAAAATCTGCAATTTAAACATTTTAAATGGCCTTTGGTTTATATGTGTTCAAAAATGAAGAGCTTCCTCCAACCATTTAATAATATTATTGCTAAAAAGTGAGCTTTTATCACTTATATTAAAGTGATTTGTTCATATGGAGCTACTAAAAACCCAAATTTAATTGTAGATAAAGATATGAAAATGACATGTAATTCAAATGGTTACTGATATACAATCTTCCAAAATATGACTATGCAAATTTTAAACCAGGCAGAACAAGTTCTGTGGCATTTCCTTTTATCATGCTACTTATAGCTTGTATTGATGAGATGTTGCAGTATTGATTCTAAACTTACCTCAAACCAACCTTCAGTCTTTGTAAGAACAATTCATATACAGTGCATTAGTCTACTTGCTAATAGGAGCATTTGAAAGCCCTCAGTCAATAAACTATTTGCTAACACTTTTATTTTCTCTCCTCCTTCTTCAGCCCACCCGGAGGTCAGAGCGCCTGTCCTCGGTAAGTCTCTCCATACTCAGGTTAATGGAATTGAGTTCAGTATTAAGTAACAGCAACATCTGCATTTGTCTAAATAGACAGATTGATAGGGCTTTATTTCAAATAATGTATTTTAATTAGCTTGTAAATTTGAGCTGCTTTTTCCACATCTCTGAGAGAAGCATTTAAAATGAATACTTTGAAAATAAATAGGTTTAAAAAGTGACATTCCTGCCTTAGACTGTAAAGTCATTATGGATTAACTGAAAGAATCATAGAAAGCTCAGTTTTCATTGTAGCGGTAGCTTTTCCACTTCCACAGCATTTCGTATGTGGTGTCAAGGTTAAGGTAAACACATTTTGTGGTACTGGTAAACGAGAAGTGTTGTAAAGCCATGTTTTATCCTACACATCCAATTTAAGTTTCCACATCCAGAGTTCGGTGCAGGCAAAACTGTTAGCACCAAGAGTGGAGTGATTCCATTTAGGGGCAATATCTGTTTACATAACAGAAAATATGCAGTACAAAAAAATGGTCATTCTTTTTTAGAACTTTGATCTTTTTAAATAGAAAGCATATACAGTCATATGCAAAAGTCTGAAGACAACCTTTCAAATTGCATGTTTTGTGATTTGAAGTGAAAATAAGTTAAAACATTATCTACAGAGAACACACTTAAATATGGCGTTTTTAGCAAATGTCATAATTTCTATTTATTTGCTGAGTTTAATATATTGTATTATATATATATTTTCCAATATGTTAAATTCAGCACATAAACAGTATTTGTGTTTTAAAACGTGCCGAAGTGTGTTCTCTGTAGAGGATGTATTAACTTATTTTCACTTTGACAAATCCTGTAATTTGACAAAGGGTGCCCAAACTTTTGCATACAGCTGTGTATGTTGCTCCAGTACTTTATCCATACATGTCAGCGGTTTGCACTACGTCTTGTTATATTCGTAAGAGAATACTTGTCATTCATTTATCTTTGTGTGCAGTCTAACTGGAATAGTTAATCATGTGACATTAGATTGTAATGTATGTGTTCTTATGTGTTTGGAAAACGACACATACTGACAGTAACACCATATATAGTAGCTGGATGTATTATAGTGTTATTAGTGCATTTCAGTTAAAAAGCTTTAGAATGGTGAAAAAAAAACTACTACAGTACAAAAGAGTACAACATTTATGAAGTAGATGTTTTAAGGTTGTTGGTCAGCTCAGCTGTTTAGTGTTGTTTTGAATGCAACGTGACACTGTTTCTTTAATATCTGCCTTTATTTGACCAACAGAAACCAGCTCCTCCTAAACCTGAGCCCAAACCCAAGAAAG
This sequence comes from Piaractus mesopotamicus, assembly GCA_023558415.1. Classification (NCBI taxonomy): domain Eukaryota; kingdom Metazoa; phylum Chordata; class Actinopteri; order Characiformes; family Serrasalmidae; genus Piaractus; species Piaractus mesopotamicus. The sequence goes on from JAILXH010250991.1 coordinate 35,291, forward strand.
CTGCGGCTAAGGTAACAGCACACACACACACACACACACATGCACACACAGAGACACATGCATGTATGCATAAACTCATGTGGATGTGCACACAGATCAGATCACTCTTTAGCCTTTCTGCATCTATCCTGCATGTGGCCACTGTTCATTTGACAAGATGTTAGGTCTCTTTTTGCATATTAGGGTATTCAATCAGATTCTAGCACATGCTTTTTATGCTATATACGACATGCTTGTATTCCATAGGGAAGGTCATATCCAGTGCTTTGCAAAAGTATTTAGATTCTAACTGTGGTGTACAGGTGATATTTTATTATTAATGTTTTATTCAAAATCTGATGCTTTACCTGAACATTTCCAAGAACAAAATAAGGTACATTTCAGTAAAGTACATAAATTTCAGTAAAAAAGAAATATGAACATTGCATATATGCTTTTGTGAACCTTTCACTTTGGTAGTTCATCAGGGGCAAAATACCTTCTTAACCAACATCTAGTTAGTTTGATTGGCTTCTCCCTGTGTGCATTGATGATGGCTCATTACTAACTAATGGGTTTCAGGATTAAAACCATGAAGTCAATCATGAGGATACAAAAAAGAGCTTTCAAAGCATGTCATAAAAATCAAAGGCTTTCTGTATTCTTTAATCAAGAAATAGAAGTAGCCTAAATGGAAGAGGCCACAAAATGTCTAATTAAAATCTAAGATGTGCCACAGTGAGTCCAACAACAACTTTAAAAGACTTACAATAGTGTGAATGGCTGAGATAGACAAAAAGTTCCAGACAATTTCCAGAACAGTGCATAAAGGTAGCCTCTATGACAGAGTAGCTAGAAGGAAACCTTTGGAACCTCACATAGAATACGCAACAAAACACCCACCTGATCTAGAAAAATATGACAAAAGCTATAGCCAGGTGAGAGAAAGATAAATCTTTCCGGTTTGAAATGCCAAGTGTTGTTTCAGGGACTGGAAAGTTCATTAAGATTGAAGGGCAAATGGATGGATGGAGAACTTTAGCAAACATCACAAAAATATTCTTAGTCTTTTTAGGCTTAAAACTAGTAAAAACATTTCATTTCATCAGCAGAACAAGCACAAGGCACAGACTGTTCTTGATTGGCTTCAGGTAAAGAAAGTGAATGTTCATGAGATCTGAATACCATTGGGAATCTGTGGCAAGTGCTAAAAAGTGCTGTCTCTAAGTAGCCATGGAACTTGAGAGCTTGTGTAATTTTCTTAAGAGGAATGCAGAACAAAATCACCAGGTGAGTGTGTAGAATTCGTAGCGACTTCCCACGAAGACTTGAAGTTGTAATTGCTGCCAAAGGTTCTTCACCATCATACTCCCAGTGGTGCCGTACCACAGGAAAACTCTCAAGCAGCCTGTGGGAATTAGCGGCGACTAGCACTGGGGAGATAATTTGGTAAAATGTCCCAACAAAAAATGAGCTTCCCTCAAATATTGAGTCCACGTGTCTGAATACTTATGCAAAGCTCATATGACAGTTTTAATGTTATGGCTGATGTTTACTGTTTTACTTTATTAAGTCTCCAGTTATATTCACGAATGTAGCAAAGAGGCACAACTGACACTCCTTATTAAAACTCCTTTTTAATTAACGCATTACTTAATACTTTTCAGTGACAGTTTCGGTAAAAGGGTTTGAGTACTTTGCAAACCGCTGTAGTTCTTCTGGATTTGAAGAAATTTGTCACATTGTGCCATTCCTTTAGCATTTTATGTAGCATTTTAGCATACTGGGAAGTGATTTGATTGGTTTAAATAAAAATAGCCCTGTTAAATTATTGCCAGGATCTCACAATATTTAACACTATAATTTTCCACAATAAAATACTATATTCATCATTTTATTGTGAAATCAGCTCATCTTAACATATTGTCTGCAATAACACAACAACTTACAGATGAGGTTGACATTGAGCTGTACCACACAGCATTATAGTGTTACAAGATATGACAGTTAAACAGCTATAAACATTCAATAAAAACATGTTTTACAATTTTGTTTTGATATAGTGTTTTGCTGTCAGTCGAGGTGTTGACAGAAATGTTGTAAGACATAGGTTTTTGGTCATGTTTGTGGAAATTATAAGCAAAGTTAAAACATTTATACGTCTGGTAAAAATCAGTGCTTTCATATACAATTTACAGTAAATTGCTGTCTACTGAGATCCATTTATTTTACAGTTACGTTGAAATACAGAAAATTATTTTATTGCAGCTTACAGCAGAATACAGCTTCATCACAGTAATTAGTAATGGTTGGTGACTGTAGAGTCACAGATTACAGTTGTTATTTTACTATTATTTTCTGTTAATATGCTACGGTTAGTTACTATGATAATTAACTTGTAATGCAACCAGTAGCCAATAAATTACAGTGATTTTTTCTACAGTGCAATTACATTTGTTGATCATTTATTATTATGTCATGCAAGCCACACACACACAGCTCATGACGATTTAATCACTGCTTAGAGTCACTAGAATTAGATGTCAATGGGAAGTACTTCAGTGGCACTTCTGAGTGATTTTAGCGCTGCTTTGCTCAGTAATGCTCTTGTGACACTAAGCTCTGTTTGGTGATTGCAGAAACCAGCTGATGATAAAGCCGTAAAAGGAAAGAAAGGCGGGGCCAAAGGGAAGAAGGAGGAGAAGGAGGCGGTGCCTACTGAGAATGGAGAGACCAAGGCAGAGGGGGTAAGATAGTTGCTGTTGTGCACTTCTCTAACCTGCACTGCATTGTGAAGGAGTCAACTTAAAAATGCCTTAAGGGTTAAGTGCCTTGCCCTGGAATACCCAGTCACCATTGGAATGTAAACAGCACAGCCTGGAATACCTAGCCGATCCTGAGGTGGGATTTGAAATTTAAACCCATGACCTGGATCACCTTTCCTACCACTAGGATACCAGTTCACAGCTTTCTTTGAATTTTTTTCAAAAGTTCTTATTCACTGAGCTCATTTTAAAATTTTAGATGTAATCCCCAAAGAAACTTTCGTAGGTTCTTTTTCATGCAGGTATAATCACTGAGAGATAGACAACAATAGGTTTCTTTTGAAGATCAAGAGTGAGAGCTGCTTAATGCCAATAAATGCATTAGATTATATCTGTGGCTGGGAGTGTATTGTAGCAAAAAAAAAAAGGGTAATTTTGTTTTGTAGAAGCTCAATAAAAATCTGCATACTATTGTTAAACATTTGCATCTGTTCTGAAGAAGGCTCAGGCTCAAGAGTTTGCCTTTGCAGTACTTTTGAAACCCACATATCAGTAACAGGATCAAGTTAAGTGATGGTACTGATAAGCGCTTGCCATAACTGTGCTTGTTACACTTCTCTCTTAAAATACTGCTTTGCTGTGACTTCCAGCTTATCAAACTTTCAAACCTGACCACTTTTGCCCTAAATTCATGCAGCTTTGAACGCCTCTTAATTACGTCCTCTGAGCCTGATATTTTATGAATAACATCAACAAGAAACAGGTTTTAGTGTCTCTGCTATTCTGCTATATAAGAGCTTCATGATTGTTAATTTTCATTATGTAATCATAACCTCTCTCTCTAATTTTCCCTTCCCTCACCCACTCTTTCTCACAAACACACATACTCTCACTCATGTAGATTTGCATCTCTCGCTCATCTGTTACTGTGTCACCCCCGAGAAGTCCCTCTTTCACCTTCCTGTCTGTCAGAGGACAGTGGGACACAGTCAGAGTAAAAAGGGTATGAGACTGTGAAGAGTGACACTTCTTTGTGTGTGTTGGTGTGCGTGAATGCGTTCAGCCGTAAAGTATGTCTGTGTTACATGTTACATTTTGCACAGTTCATTAATCACACGCATTGCAGAGAATTTATAAGATGAATTCTTACAGTTGTGACTGATTGATAACTAGGGCTGAAAAATGAATCATTTTTATATATCGGAAATTGTAATGCAATTTTCAGAGCGCAGGAGTTGCAATTTTGATTAAAGACTGTTAACAACAAAGATGTCTTAAGTTTTGAGAGGGAACATTGAACCTAATAATATGAGCTTAACATGGTGGACCAATCAGAAGCAATCAAACCCACATGCTGTGTACCACAACTAACTGGCAGAGTGGCGCAGTACATTCAGGATTCAAGCCTTAAGGAAAACAAAAAATAGATATGCTTGTATGTCTTCTTGTAAAAAAAAAAAAAAAATTTTATAAAAATGAATCACAACTTCAACTGCAATCACAGTATTGGTTATATTTAGATATAGTCACAAAATTGCTCAGCTCTATTGACATGAAATGTACAGTTTAACCCCTAGAATTCTAGCATTATTATTGTCATTTTGCTATTATAAATAAATGATTTAGTTATTATATTTGCTATTATATTTAAAAGTATTCTTTAACATAGTTCAAAGCATCGTGAATTTTATTAACATTTGATTTACATACTTGACAGATTTGAGTTTGCACTTCTGTTTGTGTCAATGTCAAGAAATAAAAACATGGGTGAAAAGCTAAAGAACAAGACTAGCCAAGACAAGACAATAACTTTATATCAAATTCAAATTTTATATTATAAAATATCTCCTCTCATACTTACAAACATAAATGTGATATAGATTGAAAGTTTCGATTCACTTTTATACAGACTTTCTGCTTGTTTCAAAATGAGTTAGAATGAATTAGTATAAAATTACAGTGTGTTTTTAGAGATCTAACAATACCTCTTCTTCTTTTCCGATACCAATATTGAAACTTTGCATATCTGCTGATCATCTGATATTTTTCTTTAAAAACTACCAAGCTTTAAAATGAGCTATTTTTAATTAAAGCATCTAAAAGTATGCTTTCACAGTCCCCCAAGTTCTAGGTATTAAGCAGATACATGTGAGGTACAAACTCCACAGTACTAGATAATTATGTTGGGTAACATGATCCAAGAAATTACCCTGAAATGCTAAACAGGTTTTAGATATTAACTGAGTAAGTGTAGGGTATAATTTTCAGAGTACTGTGTTTTTTATTGTGGGTAAAACAATAATAAGTATCAAAACAGGCTGACTTACACAGAAATAAACATGTTCTTTCTATAAAACTGATAAAGGACAGTAAAATGTCTCTTAAATATTAGGAGTAACAAAGTAGTATGTACAAAATACACTCAATTTTAATGTAGTGTCACACATTTAAGAAGGAAAGTAAATCGCAAACACTTCAAGTACCGGTAAGAACCCAGTAAAACCATAATAAGAATCATTGCTTTCTTTTACAGCCCAGAAGCAGAAGTTTTGTTTATAGGTAACAAACAGGCACATACTATGCAGTACTCTGTGTACTTTATTTTATCTTTTCATGTCTACTCTGTAATTTTTACCCAAAATAATTGCACAGCACTGTGGAGTTTGTACTAGATCCTTTCCCAGTTAATATCTAGATTACTAATGTTAGTGTAATTCAGTTACACTGCCTTGACCATCACATAGTACAAAATAATTACTTAGTACTTTGGAGTGTACTTCACAATTACTTGGTTAATATCTAGAACTTAAGGGACTGCCCCAGAGGATTAAGTACACAGCTAACATCACGTCACACAGTGTGAGTGAGTGCTATTTCAGGATACGTTTGTTACAGGATTGGATCAGGTTCATTCCCCCTCTAACCCTAACCCTAACTCTAACCCCCCGACCCATATACCATCCAGCATTTATCTGATCACTGCCATCTCTACATGCTTTCATTATTGCCGGCGATAACTGTGACTGCTAAATGTTAAAATAAATCACTCACCTTTCAGATCACAGGAGCTGGCCTAGTTTTAAAGCATACAGGTTCATGTAGTTTCAGTGGCATGATTAGAGCATGTCAGATCAAATGCCCTGGAAGCACTTTTTGGATTGTCCTGTGTTCAGTGGTTTGCAGCTGTTTACTGTCTTGACCCACTAACCTTAAAATTAATGCAGACTTGTTTGAGTTCTAACTTCATTTAGATTGCAAATCCACACTCTTAAAAAAAACTTGCCATAACGGGATCTCTAAGTGACGCCATGTGAGAAACCATGTGGTCCCCTAAAGAACTGTTTGCTAAAAAACTGTCAGTATTAGTAAGCTTTTAAAGGCTTTCTAGAATACTGCCTTATGTGGAAGCTCCTCAATGTTCTTCACACTTACACAGGAATGGTTGTCTACAGACGTGTCAGTTGAAAGGTTCTTTGGGGAACCAAAAGTGGTTCTTCGAACCCTGCCTGGCACCTTTATTTTTAATAGTGTAGTTTCACTAGACAGAAAGCACCAGTCAGTGCAAGCTGTTTTTAACAAACTTTTTATAGTTGCATTAACAAAAACTGACCTGAATTCTGCAGTGACCCCTGACTGAAACATGAAGTTGTAGTAAATAAGATGATGAACCGTACACCATTCATAGAAGGCTTTCCAAATGTTGTTAGAGCAATGTCTCAGTAAATCTCACACTCTGAAAAACTACAAGGCTTAAGATGGTGTTACCACAAGTAAAAGCTAAACCATGTACAGGCTTTGGAGTCCATGGTTCTTGCTGCTTAAATGGGAACTCCACCAATTTCTTTTTTTCACATCTGACTCTTTACAGTGGTGGCGATAGGGACAGGGGGCTGTGATGTCTACAATGCAAACACTTTATACAAGTTTTTTTTACGTACTATCCAAAATGACCAGTTATCCTAAATGTGTCCTTAGAAGTTTTATATGTAAAGGTGATAATAGTAGTGGCAAATCTGAAAAAATATATTTTGTTGTTTGGCCTTAAAACAGCCTGCATATACTTCTCTGCCATTAATAGCTTTTAAAAATACATTTTAGGCCAAAAGCTCATTTCAAAACTATTAAACAATGTCTCAGGCATCATGTTTAGAATCATTAGTGTAATAGGCTTTTGTGTGTAGCATTAAACTCTTCAGACGTTTGGTTCCTATCACCACCACTGTGAACAATTCTGCCTTGGTAAGTTTCTCTACAGTGGCTCATTTCACATCAAACAAACTTTGTTTACATCTCAGCCATATAATTATGCAGAAATTTTGAGTGGAAATCAGCAGAATTCCCCTTTATGTTTTGGCTTTGTAGTGTATCAAGGCATATAACGCTCAATATGTTAGGAATTTCAAAATTAGGTTGGGTAAGTATATCATAATGCTCGGCTTCATCCTTATAAAGGTGTGATATAGATTATGAAGTACTAACTGTTTGGTTTTGTTTTTATCAGACAATAAAACTAACACAAATACTAATACTTTTTCACAGCAGCTGCGTTACACTGAGTGCAATCAAATGACCATATTCTCTTTATCTCTGTCTCTCTCTCATAGGAATCTGAGACCGCTGAGGCTGAGGCTAAGGAGTGACTCTAGTTGGTTTTCTGGGGAATCGAAAGACAATTTTTGTATTCTTTATTGAGTATTTTGTAAGATGCTAACTTTTTTTTTTAGACTTGTCATTGTAGATTTACTTAGCAAACTCACACTCCTCTCAGTCCCACGCCTCCCCGGTTCTCCTCTTTTGCCACCAAGATGGACTGATCTATCAACAGAAAGAAAATGTTTTTTTTTCTTCTTAAATGTTTCACCAGCAGCTGCCATATCAGTTCATAACATTTAGTCCGTTGGAATCCGCGCCCTGCGTCACGTCCACTAACATAACAGCACGTGGTTAACATTTGTGCCGCCAGAACTCGTATCCTAAGTGCCCTGAACAAACAGTCTGGACATGCAGGTTCATGAGTTTAGTACGTAGAGGAGTCTTCAGGACTTTTCAATGAAAACCTCTCAATATGTGTGAATGAATGAGAACGAATGAGAATAAGAGAAAGTCACTGAAGTTCATCGAATTTTCCAAATTGTTTTTTTTTTTTCCGTTGGGCGGATTAGGACTCGTGAACGTTTCTGATTTTTTAAAGTTGCTAATTTGAATAAGACC